>BSQZ01000034.1:4970000-5197500 GCA_033239005.1 Lamellibrachia satsuma | reverse complement strand
CTAGTGAATCGTTACAGGCGGGTGTTGCAGTGCTCGGACGTAGTAGTGTACGTTTCGGAGGTATCCTTGCACCGATGTGTATTGTGCCAATCTCGCCAGAGTCTTCGAACTGTGGGTGTTAGTGTGAAAGACACACAAATAAAGACTCCCTGTAAAGTGTTGCACACAATGAACGGGTAATACAAGAAACCTAGACCGTCGACGTTTGCCAAGAATCCGAAAAGCCACACGAAGCCCATCAGTGACGTCAACCGTAAGTAAATGACAAATGTACTGCGTTGTTGCTTCGGTGGTCGCGCTCTACTGGCCGTTGACATGGTACGTCTGAGAGCAACGACGGTGCGAACAAACAACACTGCATTGGCTGTGATCACTGCGGCTATCGGAGCACCGAAGAAATAGAGAACGGCTCGGCCGTTTACAATCCAACACATGTTCTTGCTGCCGTAACTGAAGGGCAGTTTCGTATATAAGTCGAGAACCAGACAAACACCTACAAAGACAGCCGGTAGGCCCCAGGCGTAGAGGGCAAAGGCACGAAGACGAGATGCATTAGGAACATTGCTAGATGGCTTCAGATCAGCAAAGGTGCACGATATATCGAAGGCAAGAACGTTCATCCACAGGAAGACAACTAGCCAAATGTAGTGTTGGAATACAGCGACGGTGGTGCAGGCCTCACTATACGACAAGAACGCGTCGCTCACTTGAAAAGATAGCTGGGCAAAGAACAAAGCCCCGCAAAGATTCATTACACATTTCCCAGCTCTAGAGCGAATCTCTTCGAACATGCAGTAGGTGGTCATCGTGAATGCGAGACACGCCATTGACAAACAGTTCCCGATCAGCGTTAGTATAACCTGAACAGAAATGTGACTTTCATTATCGTCGAGATTGATACTAATAATTGTGGTAAGATTAAAAAGCAGGGAGGCACACAGTACTATCGCATTCGAATCCAGTCTAAGAACATTTCTCTCGAGGATTTTCACTTCGTGCGATGTACCACCGTACAACACCAGTGACTCGCCCTCGTTGATGTATTCGTCCGCCTGAAACGTTACCGTATCACAACTGAAAATGTCCGGTTCACAAACCATGGCTGTTGATGTTTCGCTCCATCCGATATCGGCAGAATAAGTGTTTCGCCACGACATAACAACTGGGACTTCATCAACATTGTACTTAACAGCCGTACCCTCAACCTGAAATGTACAACCAGGCTTGTCGAGACACGATCCGTCACTTGGAAAGACTAAGTCCCGTTGAATCTTCGGTGATCCATTCAAGCATGAACCCGATATATCATTAGAGCCATGGTTTAGAACAAATATGTTGATGCGACTGTCGACATCCCAATACCGTATAAAACGATCTACTTCATTAAGGACGTAACCGAAATTTCTGGACAATGTCTCTTGAAACCAACAAGTCGATGTGTTGGAAATGACTTCATCCCAATTATTCCACACTTTGAAAGCTTTGCATACGTTACATCTTGTTGAATTCTTAACAAAGTCAACATCAATGTATTCCATAATCTGTTTTTGATCGACGTGTCGAAACTTCATATTTTCGGTCGATATGACGACATATATTCTAACGTCACGTTTTCTTGACAGTATCTGTGGCACAGTCACATTCAGTCTCGCGCAATGTTTGTCTCTCAGAACCACGTGGCCAGCTGGACAAGTCAGTGGACAAACCATATTATTGTGGTCGAACATCCTGTCACCAGCACACCAATTGCTTGCGTTAATCTGCGGTTCGGCGATATCTGCTGCTTCTGGGATTATCATCTTTTCGAAATTTGACATTCTACCGAAGGTTGCTTCGCAAAGCCATCGGAGTGAACATGACATATCTTCAGGAGTACTGCATTTGATGTCATACACATCGAAGCCGCTACACAAGGCGCAGTGTGGATTGCTGTGAAATGTGCTTGAAGGACTGTGGAGAATGGGCGCCCGATACTTCTGACAACTTGTTTGTAAGTAGTTGAAGTCAAACTGCGGATCTACTAAAGCGGCGTTGCATTCGCCTTCCAGTCGGCATGTGTAGCGGTGATTGCCTTGGAAAAGGTAATAAAAATTTGATAAATCGAATTTAACTTCGCACTCATACTCGGAGCAGGTAAAGGCTACACCAGCTGTGATCATATCAGTCAAATTCTCGCCAGGATTATTGCAAATTGCACAGTACTTGTTACTGTAGATGACATCTTGAAATATAACCGGAATTACAGCGACAAGGCCTTCATTTGTTGCAAACGGTCTTTCGCATCGGTTTAATGTCATATTATCGGTGGTTGTCATTATTTCATTCCCGCAAGACGACACAACCATTAATGTTTCTTGGTTCTCGGTTTCTTGTGGAATGTTGACGCATTTGGCAGTTGGTGACTTTCGACTTCTTAAAATGTCTCCGTAATTCTTGCGCGATACAGTTGGACCAGACAAACAAGATGCTTCGTAATCGAGACAGCAGTCTCCCAGTTGGAGGCAGGCCCTGTCACAGTAGCAATATCTGGGTCGCAGGGCGTCGCGTAGACCACATTTTTGTTTGCATGTGCTGCAGCGATGTATTATATAGTAAGAATCTGCTTCTAAATCCTCCATCTTTGGATATTCGTCCCATGTGTCCATCATTAAGTGTCTCTTCCTATCACCAACGGTGACGTTGCGTTTCTGTGTCGTGTTGTTGTCACCGGACGCCTCCTGAGTTGCTGTCGATGTAGTCGTCGTGGTGGTGTGTGGCGTGCTTGTGCGCGGTGGACTACGTACATGTTCACCAGTTGTTCGTGCATCCTTGCTGGTGTTGATTGGGTGAGGCGTTGTGCTGTTGAGAGATTCTGTCACTGTTGCTACGTTGTCAATGTCTGTTCTTGTATCATTGTAAGCAATGACCGACTGATGCGTTGTGTTGTGGAGAGACTCTGTCACTGACGCTCTGTTGTCCGTAGCTGTAGTCGCATTCTTGCTAGAACTGACCGACTGAGGCATTGTGTTTTTGAGGGATTCGGTCACCGTTGCTACGTTGTCAATTTCTGTTGTTGCATCCTTGTCAGCATTGACTGACTGAGGCGTTGGGTTGTGGAGAAATCCTGTCACTGACACTTTGTTATCCCTGTCTGTACTCGCGTCCTTGCCAGTACTGGCTGACAGAGGCGTTGTGTTGTGGAAAGACTCTGTCATTGACGCTCTGTTGTCCGTGACTTTGCTCGCATCCTTGTCAGTATTGACTGATTGAGGCGTTGTGTTGTGGAGAGATTCTGTTACTAACGCTCTGTTTTCGGCGACTCTACTCGCATCAATGTCAGTATTGACTGATTGAGGCGTTCTGTTGTGGAGGGACTCTGTCACTGACGCTCTGTTGTCTGAAATATAAATTATGTGCTCAACAACAATAGCTACAATAGATGATGAGAAATATAATAATGCTATTTTGTACCCGTCCCATCTAGCCATATGGCTGAAATGTAATAACAAATCATGATAGCCAGACATAGTCATTTTTTATTATATCCATCTAGTTCCAATAATAGTGCAATAAAAGTAAAACACGAAATATGCTGTTGATATTAAATTTATTGTTTTAGGGCGATATATGATAACAAAATATTGAAATAAAGCATATTCCCACCCCATGGTCGTTTTTCGCAGTGCAAATAGCCCAAATCTAGTACGTACATGGAATTACTTAACAAATTAAATAGTATGTTAACAAGGACGGAGCTCAAATTTGGATCGTCCCCGGGCACCGTTTCGACACGTCTGCAGCACAAACATCAAAGACTAAACTGAATTAGGTCAAAATGTAAACGTGGCCGGCACAGTCTTCGGCACCGTCTTAAGATGATTAGTCAAGCGTCTTAGGAGTATTGGTCAAGCGTCTTAAGACAGTGGTCAAGCATAACAATTAAATAGGTCAAGTTAATGAGGTCATATTTTCGTATTTTGGGGAGTATCGTGTCATCAACATATATGTCGGTGGACGTGTCCAATCGTCGAAATGGAGACGCGTTGGAAACATATTGATCTTCTCTGGGCACTTTCTTCGGCACCGTCTGCGGCGAGAACATCAAAGGCTTAATTAGGTCTAAAGGTTAACGTGTCCGGCACCATCTTAGGAACCCTAACTAAGAATATTAGTCAAGCGTCTTCATACATGGTCAGGCGTCTTGAGACAAGGTCAAGCGTCTTAGGAGTATTGGTCAAGCATTATACTCTGATAACAAGTTAACAAATATATATACTCATCACAAAACACCGTATGTAAACACAATAAATTTAACTTAACTAATCTACAAGTAAAGAAACATTTTCTTTGTCTTCCTCTTTCATCTTCTTTATTTTTCGTACGAGAAGACAGCGGCAAAGAAACCAAGGAATCAATCAGAGTTGGACGCGGTCATAACATAAACATGGCAGATAAACTGTGCATTTATCACCAGCACGCGTACACTAGGGAGAGGCATTTAGGCGTCGTATAAGAAACGAACAACCATCGATCAAGCGCAATACTTTTTATAATGAGCACGGTATTGCCAGCCTGTCCTTCGGATTTACTGCATCACTGGGTACCAAGAATATATGCAAATATTAATAAACTATAGGTCATAATCAATACGACATTATAATAAGCAACTTCGTACAGAAAGCACGGTCGGCCATAAGAGTTATAAATAATATGTTGCGACGGTCGGGGAAGACATACATAATACGACAGTGCGAGGGATAGTATTACTCGGTAGCAGTGGACTTTACACTTACCAGCCCGGAACGGCTCTGCTGGCAATACATAATATTAGCGAATGCAACTGACTCTATCATACAGACAGAGTGGTTCTGCGAGGAAAACATACGCATTAACGACCGATAGTCAATGGCAGCTGTTATATAAAATTAAAGCAGAATGAACGCATAAAAAGGAGATGTTTGCACTATGAACCTTGTAACCACAGCCTTGCCCTGGGCCCACGGCACTGGTTCCGTACTGGTTCATGGGTAGTACACGCAGTCGTTTCTATCTAACAGCATCGTTAAACCGTTTTATTTTTAAGAATCCAAGTTGAACAGGTGCTAAGGTTGTACGCTTTGTGCTGCCACCGTATATGTTGTCTCGTGTCTACTTATTTTATCTATAGTTATTCTTGTATGCGCGTGCAGTTTTTTGTTCTGTGTTGCACGTGAACTGCTGGATGGTACGCTGATACATTGACATTATATGGATATTTCTTGTTTTGTGCGATTTTAGTGTTTTTAAGCTGCTGTGTTAGTAGCTATTCAACCGTGACGTAGTGCATCAGATAAACCTGCAAAAGTTTGACGCAGGTTGGTAAACAAGTTTACGTCGTCGTTGTTTGTCTTTGACAAAAAGGTCTGACATTCTTGACCACGTTGCACAATGGGACTATTTGCTGCACGGCTAAATCAGTGTTGATGCGTGACTTGTGTTTGTGAACATGCTGGCTTTCACGGGTCATTAACTGCGTGCCATCGGGGTAATCGCAGTGAGGGCCAAACAAATCATACCACTGAAGACTCTGCAAATGATTAGGTCGCTAAATATTTATTCCGTCGCAAAAAACCATCGATGAAACACAGCGGGAATAAACCACTTTTGCTCGATCCCGTCCATAATCACATTTGATAGAAACTGCCAATTGTGTTAACACCGACAATAGTACACATATAGCATTGGTGTCCTCGTCATCTGATCAGTGTGAACCTGGCGTCGAAGTCTTTTACATAAATGCACAATCCTGCCGGAATAAAACACTTGCAATATCCGATAATATTCTTGAAAACGATTTTTATAGAATGGCGCTATGTAGGACTATAGAATCGGAAATTACGCGCAATAAATGCCGATATTTTTGGACAATATATCCATGTGTTTCGCCCAGTAGATCTCGAGTCATTAAGTGTAGATGAACTGGTCAACCATTACAATGCTACTCTCGTGAATCTTGCTGAAACCCACGCTCCTTTGCTCGAAACGAAAGTCCGAATGAGACCAGACACAGCCTGGTATAACAATGATCTGCGTGACGCCAAACAAGAAAGACGAAGGCGTGAACCTACATGGCGGAAATTCAAGCTGGAAGTTCATAAGCAAATGTTTCGTGAACAATGCAAGCTGGTGAATGACATGCTGTTATATGCTAATACTACTTTCTATTCCGAAAAAATCCGGGCCTTTGGAAAAGACCAGAAAAAAGTTGTTTGCTTCCGCGAACACTCTTCTTAAAAAAAATAATAACACAAGTCTTCCCACCCACGAGTCACAATCCAAGTTGGCCGAGAGATTGTCAACGTTCTTCGCCGAAAAGATAAAGCCCATCCGCAACTTAATGGTAATGCTGCGCCACAACTTGATCACGTGTTAGACAACAACTACTGCACATGTGAGCTGTCGTCATTCTCTCTACCAACAACAGAAGATATAAAGAAAACCATAATGGATGCTCCACCTAAATCTTGCTACCTAGACCCAGCTCCTAGTTGGCTGGAAAGATAATCCATTGATGAACTTCTTCCAATTTTGTCACGCATAACTGTGCGATCACCTCAGTCGTCTGTCGTCCCCGATCAATATAAGACCGGTCAAATGCCGCCATTAATAAAGAAGATTGGACTAAATAAAGAATTGGTGCAAAACTATCGATCTCTCTCAAATCTGGCATTTGTCTCTAAAGTGATTGAGCGCGTTGAAGCAAACCAGGTAAGCGACCACATGCAAGAGAACAATGAATAAAATATGAGCAGTTTCAATCAGCATATAACCAATATGAGCAGTGTCAATTAGTATATAGCCAAACACCACTCAACTGAAAATGCTTTGATTAAAGTGCACTGTGACATTCTGTCTGCAGTCGACCGTGGCTGCGTTGGTGTTGTGCTGGTCATGCTTGGCTTAACCGCTGCGTTTGACACCATTGACCACGCCATTCTGTTGAGCAGACTGACTCACAGCTATGGTGTAACAGGCACTGCGCTCAAGTGGTTCACGTCTTACTTGTCCGGTCGGCAGCAGTTTGTGTGTGTGCTTTCTAGTAACAAATGTTCCCCAATGCCTGTGCCGTTTGGCGTGCCGCAAGGCTCTGTGCTCGGGCCGTTACTATTTACTGCATACATCTCAACGCTCGGCTACATCATCAATACATTCCGCTTGGTCTACCACCTATACGCAGATGATGCGCAACTTTATGTTTCATTCTGTCCCGGTGGAGACTACTAGTTGAACGCAATAGACCGTCTGTCCAGTTGCCTTTAAGAAACCGGGAAATGGTCGCGGGCCAATTTATTGAAGTTGAACGATGAGAAAACCGATGTTGTGGTGTTCGGCACCAAACACAAGTTGAACGATGAGAAGATCGATATTGTGGTGTTCGGCACCAAACACAAGTTGCCACAGATGAAGGACATCCGCGTAACCATGGGCGCTGTAACTTTGAAAGCGCCATCTAACGTTCGTAACCTTGGTGTTGTATTCGATTCATCAATCCATATAAGTGCCATCTGCCGAACAGCCTATATGCACCTCCATAATATTAGTCGTCTCCGGCGATACCTTACTATCGATGCGACCAAATTACTAGTCCACGCTTTTGTCATGTCCAAATTATATTACGGGAATGCGCTGCTTGCTAGCCTACCACTTGAACACTTGAATACACTTCAACGCATCCAAAACATGGCGACCGGAATTATTACTTTCACACTTCGCCGTGATCATATAACCCCAACTGTGACAGAAGTGCATTGGCTGCCTGTCAAATGTCGAATCGAATTTAAGATCCTTGTACATGTTCCGACGTCTCGACGGCAAGGCACCGCTGTATCTTACGAACATGTTGACGAGACAATGCTCTACAGGGCGTACTCGTTGGTCCCAACAACATATGCTAGACGTGCCGCGATTAAAGCGTGTTAGTTTTGGGGATCGGTCCTTCAAAGTGATTGGACTTCGACTTTAGAATTCGCTGCCAGTTGCCATAAAGTGCAGCAGAAACCTATCACTGTTGAAACATACTCTTAAAACACACATGTTTAAAGCAGAATACCGCTGATATTTTACTGACATTTTATTTTATTTTGATATTTTACTGCGCAATTTATACTTTATGTATATACGCATTATTGTATGTATGTTAATATTGTAATAATAATTATATATAATATTATTATATATTTTTTCTTCTACTTTCTTCTTTTTCTTCTTAAAACAATTATTTATAGTATTTAAATAATAGTAATTTTTTTTATCTTATTCAACTTTCATTCTATTCGCTATTGTGCACATATTTATGCTATTTTTAACGTTTTATATATAATTATAATTATATGCAATTAGTGTTTAGTTTTTTATATGTAATTTGACTATATTACATTGTATATGCAATTATATTCCTATACAGGGGTTTGAACCTTTTTAGGAAATTGCGCTTTATAAAAACATATAATTATTATAATTATTATATGAATATCAAATCACAGAACTTTTATTTTACATATCCAAAGTGTGTTTAATTTACCTGGTAGAGGCTTTCTCCTGTAATTTCTGTCATTTGTTTTGTTGTTGTTCTTTTTCTTCTTACTGCTACCTGTCACCTTGTTCAAGGCCCAGGACGGATAGCCACGTACTCTTAGAGCTCCTCTCAAGTGTTTCACCTCTTCCTTCTTGTCCCCCTCCTCTGAAGTTATCGTCTCACACCTGTTCATAAGGGTTCTGACAACTCCTAACTTCTGATGTTTTGGGTGGTGGGACGCAAAGTTCAGGCATTGGTAAATGTGCGTCTTCTTCCTGTACACTGTACTTCACGCTGCCATCTACCATTGTGTTGAACTTCGCATCCAAGAAGGGCATGCTGTTGTTCTACTCGTCTTCCCGCGTGAAAATGATGCTACCTGTGGGGTCTACAGTGTTCATTTGTTTTTGTAATTCATTTGCGTTTCCTGTGTGTACCAGGCAAATTACATTGTCCACATATATTGGTACTGATGAAGTCGACGTGATACGTTGACGAAAGCCTCTACCAGGTAAATTAAAAACACCTTGGATATGTAAAATAGTTATCTGATTTGAAAACGAACAGTCCTGAACAAATTTAAATAATATTATATTAATAGTACAACTGTGCTAGTGAGTTATGTATTAGATTTAACAGACTTTCGCCTGAACATGTATGGCTTGTTGATCGCGTAATGCCGAACAATTTTAATCGGGTCTGAGCCAGAGTCATACCAGAACTGAAGGCTTTTACCTAGTGAACAATTTCAATTCCGATTACCTCAGTGCTTGACAATGCTAACTAGTCGTTAGTGGTCTACGCTTCAGGGAAAGGCATAAGTCAAGAGCACTGGAGTAACACGATCTGTACGATTGATGTAGCAGAACAGAACAGAAATACCGTAGCTCAGATACATTGCAAAAAAACATTGTCCTCCTAATCACACATGATCACAGTGAGTGTATGTGCGCATAGTTCAAGCGCATTCCACAAACGTTTTGCATTTATGACACAGGATGACAGCTCATCGATAATTTAACTCAGATTTAATAGAAATGCTGCAGCAAATATCAGACAAATAAATAAACATAAAAACTACTTAAATCATGCTATAGGTGTACCACATGTAGCAAATCAACAGTTGTGTAAAATAATATCCTAAGACAATTCCTCTTCATTCTTAATCATTTCGTAAATTGTACAGCCAAAAAACTAAATAAGAAAACATAACACTACATAAATAAGTGTTACTAAGATATATAATCTTATTTCAAGGCATAATCAAAATCGTCATGACCAGCTAACAAGAAAACACAGTTATCTGGCCAAGTAAACATGTAGAGGTGAGTTGCCTGGGGAACAGGAACATCTATCTGAACATGTGTCTGCCCACCCACTACTATTATGAACATGTGTCTGCCCACCCACTACTATTATGAACATGTGTCTGCCCACCCACTACTATTATGAACATGTGTCGGCTCACCCACTAAAATTATGAACATGTGTCTGCCCACCCACTACTATTATGAACATGTGTCTACCCACCCACTACTATTATGAACATGTGTCTACCCACCCACTACTATTATGAACATGTGTCTGCCCACCCACTACTATTATGAACATGTGTCTACCCACCCACTACTATTATGAACATGTGTCTGCCCACCCACTACTATTATGAACATGTGTCTACCCACCCACTACTATTATGAACATGTGTCTACCCACCCACTACTATTATGAACATGTGTCTACCCACCCACTACTATTATGAACATGTGTCTACCCACCCACTACTATTATGAACATGTGTCTGCCCACCCACTACTATTATGAACATGTGTCTGCCCACCCACTACTATTATGAACATGTGTCTGCCCACCCACTACTATTATGAACATGTGTCTGCCCACCCACTACTATTATGAACATGTGTCTGCCCACCCACTACTATTATGAACATGTGTCTGCCCACCCACTACTATTATGAACATGTGTCTGCCCACCCACTACAATATATTTTCTCAGAGCATGCGGGTCTGATTCTGCATTTCAACTAAATGCACATAAATAATCATACCAGAACTGCATATTTTTTATTTAGTTAACAATTTAAATTCAAATTACCTCAGTGCATGGCAGTCGTTAATGGTCTATTTTTCACCATGGAGTGTAAAGGCTTAAGTTTGGAGCACTGGAGTAACATGATCTATTGATGCAGTAAACATAAATACATTGCACGTCAATGTATTTCCATCAAAAAAAGCATCGACATCCCAATCGCATATGATCACAGAGAGTGAGTGAGCACATAATTGATGTACATTCCACAAACTATTTGTATTTAACCAACTGTATTTGACCCCTTCCCTCTTCACGTACGAGGAAAAACTATCTCCATATATACTCACACCTGCTGACAGCTCATGATTTGTGTGGTATGTTGGGGCACTTATGTGTTGTCTTAACATCTTCTACAAAAGAAGCTACATTTTAAGGCATCAACATAGTTTGTAAGATATTCGCTTTGAGAGAGCACTGTACATTGTGAAATTATATGCACAACTGACAAAATGTGATATTTTTTTGGAACATAACGTTGCAAAGTGGTTATTGGTTTCAGTTACAACAATATCATATATCAGCATCCACACTACGCTAGGAATTTAGGAGGTTTTTACCTATGTGACAATTTATCGGCTTTGGTCATTACAATTCATAGAAGTGGCTGCATTACGCTGGATAAACCTACCACTGGACCCTACCGCAGCGTCACACCGACAATGTTGCAACAACTATTATACAAGTAAATATAAACAAAACAAAATAGTTGTCCTCATTGTGTTATTTTTGCAATACATCCAAAGTAGAGTTTTTCAAATAGGTGGTTACAGAGCCTGGTCAGATGTACATATGTGTAGATAAAAAAAACGCTGTCATAGAACAATTGTTTTCAAGAAATGGCTGTTTCCAACGAGTAGCTGTTTGCAACGGGTTCTACTCTATTGATGAAGTAAACTGTTAGTTTGAACTTCACTGGCTGGTATAAGTACAACTACACGCCATTATTGAAAGGTAAATATTAAATTACCACATGTTATATTTATTTATTTTTATAGTTACAGAGATATGGGGGAAAATAGAAAGTTTAAAACACCTGATGCAGAGAAGTGGAAGCAGATATAGCAATAACAGGATGTATATAGGAACAAACTGGAAAACCCCCGGTAAGGAGTAACATTTATGAATTGTCCTAGGAGGTGGTTGGGAGAGGGCTACTCTGGTTTATTACATGTAGATATGTGCATTGAGCAGTGTCTAATACTTGATTGTAAACAACAGTGATTGACAGCTAGTCTAGTCAGGCAATGCGTTGGGCAATGCACATATTAAATGTATAACATTGTTGAAAGAATTTTGAGAATTTCAATAACGTCAACTTCAACTAGCAATGTATTATATTTCTTAACAAATAAAAACAAAGGGTAAGATAAAATGTATTTAATATTTTAAATTGTGTTATGTCAATATGTTTTCTTTCGGACATATGTGTATGTCTAGAAGGCAACGCTTTCTCAGAAGTTGCTGAAAAAGCAGTGTAGGAAAATTATTTAAAGTTGAAACGTGGCTAAAAGAAAATCTATTTTCTAGTTACTTTCAATTCTTAGTTCCACATATACTACTATTGTTCAGATGTTCTTCGTACCGTGCCAGACATTATTTAGCAATAATAAATCACAACATCACAGCATATACATGGACAGAGCATATGCTTTTAAAAAGAAATGTGGACTGCCCATGTAAGTATATACAAATTTAGCCTCATGCACTCATGTTTATTGTAGTGCTCATCAATCCTGTGACAAATAGGACACGAATAGGACGAAGAGTATGATACTGTGATATAGATTAAATGAATGTGATAACCCACTCTGTGTTGTCAATCTTTTTATTCTATTGGCTAATCCAAGATCATACAATATGCACTCCATTGAGGCATCAGTCCAGCAAGGTCCAATGAGAGAGAGAGAGAGAGAGAGAGAGAGAGAGAGAAAGATAAAGAGAGATAGATAGAGAGAGAGAGAGAGATAGGAGGGAATATATATATATATATATATATATATATATATATATATATATATATATATATATATATATATATATATATATATATATATATATATATATATATATATATATATATATATATATATATATATATATATATATATATATATATATATAATATATATATATATATATATATATATATATATATATATATATATATATATATATATATATATAAAGAGAGAGAGAGAGAGAGAGAGAGAGAGAGAGAGAGAGAGAGAAGAAAGTAAAAAGGTTGCAGGAATTCCTCGTAAAATAAAAGCAACTATCCAGCAAAAACACAGCGAAGTAGTAAAACAACGAAACAGCAAAAGTTTCAAAGCAAAGTTGCAAAGCAATGCTATGTTAGACTCGACAAACGACTAAGTCCAAATCATCTAAGTAACATTTCGTGTCAAGGGAAGAAACTGTGCGGCGGCCTTATCTTCGATGGCTCAATTCTGGGTGGCCACGACATTTCCGAGCTAACCAAGGGTGGCGGCCATGACAGCCACTCGACTTCCGCTATGACGTCAGGGTTAATGTTGCGGTTGCATTTCCAACCGGAGGTTGATGATGTAACCGATTGTTTACGTGTATTTAGTTGAACTTATGTGTCAGACTCGCATGCTCTCAGAAAAGCATACTGCAGTGGGTGGGCAAACTCATGTCCAGACATGTGTTTTTGTACCCTAGACAACTTGCCTCTACATGATTACTTGGCCAAATAACTGTGTTAGCTTGTTCGATGTTCATGACGATTTTGATTAGGCCTTAAAATATGACGCATATATCTTAATATAAATTATTTATGTAGTGCTTTGTTTTCTTCTTTTGTTTTCTTTGGTTGTACAATTTATGAAAGAGAGTCTAAAGAGTCAGTTGCATTTAATAATATTATTTATCGCTAGCAGAGTCGGTCCGGGCTGATAAGCGTAACGTCCACCGCTCGCTACGAGTAATACTATCTCTCGCACTGCCGTAATATTGATGCCTTCCTCGACCGTCGCAGTGTACTATTTATAACTGGAACAGGCGGCCGCGGATTCTGTACAAAGTTACTAATTACGGAATAGTGTCATATTAACTATTACCTATTTTTTTATGAACATATATATATATATCTATATATATATATATTATCCATACCTAGTGATACAATAGATACAAAGGACAGGCTGACAATGCCGTGCTCATTTAAAACAAATTGTGCACGATCGATGGTGTTTACTCGTGTATTATACGATACCTAAGCGGCTCTCCATTGTTTACATGTTCTAGTGATTAATACTCTCTGCCATATCTATGCTATAAACGCGTGCATCTCTGATTAATTCCCCGTTTTCTTTGCAGCTGTCGTCTGGTAAGAAATACACAGTCTGTCTGCCCTGTTTATGATATAACCGCGTCCAACTCTGACTAATTCCTCGTTTTGTTTCCAGCTGTCGTCTGGTAAGAAATACACAGTTTGTCTGCCCTGTTTATAATATAACCGCGTCCAACTCTGACTAATTCCTCGTTTTGTTTGCAGCTGTCGTCTGGTAAGAAAAATAAAGAAGAAGATGAAAGATGAAGACAAAGAAAATGTTTTTTTTTACTTGTATATTAGTTAAGTAAAACTTATCGTGTTTGCGTACGGTGTTTTGTGTGGTGGTTATATATAGTGGCTATCAGTGGATAATGCTTGACTAATACTCTTGAGACGCTTGATCATGTTTCAAGACTCTTGAACATGTCTCAAAACGCTTGAACAATATTCTTAAGACGGTGGCCAAGTCATTGCTGGCACGTTTACCTTGTCACCTAATTAAATTTAACCTTTGATGTTTTGTTGATGTGCACGCTGCAGACGGTGCCGAAGACGGTGCTCAGAAACGATCAATACGCTTCCACCGCGTGTCCATCTCGCTGATTGAACACGCCCACCGACGCATCGGTTTATAACAAGATACTACCATAATACGAAAAGTTGACCTCATTATCTTGACCTGTTTAATTTTTTCCTTGATAAGTGTCATACGACGTTTGACCAATACTCCTAATACAGTTGACCACTTCTCTTAAAACGGTGCCGGGCACGTTTACCTTTTGACCTAATGAAGTTTAGCCTTTGATGTTCCTTTGATGGTGTCGAAACGGTGCCCAGGGACGATCCAAATTTGAGCTCCGTCCTAGCTGACGTATAACTAAACCAGTAGTCAACAAACTTAGAGTAGTACGACATAATCAGTCGGGGTGGAAACTTTTTGTTGAACTGAACGCTATGTCCCACTTTGCTTTATAATACCATCGGTGTTATTTAAAATACTTGTTTTCCCTTCGTATATCAGGGTTGCCACTTTACGCCGACATGTGGTAAAAAATGGTTCAACATTTTTTATACACAAATAACTCTTGCAAGAAAACATTTCGATCAATTCGCCTAACTTTTTCGCGACGATTTAGGTTGCGTATAATTTTCGTATTAGCATCATTCGGTATTACTACTACATAATATATAATTAGTAGTATTACTGTAATGTCATTATTATTGTTATTACTAATGTATCATTATTATTATAGTTTTACTATTATTATTATTAAAATCCGTTTAATTAATTAATACCCCACCATCCGATGTAGCGCCATCGTACCACCCATAGTAACCATCTACCTTCCCTAGTAGCACTACTATCCCATGTAGCGCCATCCTACCACCCAATGTAGCCCCCTACCGTCCCTAGAAGCACCCTCCTACTACCCGTAGTAACACTCAATCATCCCTACTAGCTCCAACCTACCACCGATAGTATCCCCCTACCTTCCCTAGTAACGCAATCCTACCATTCCTTGTAGGGCCATCATACCACGCATAGTAACCTTCTACCACATATAGTAACCCCTATTGTCCCTGCTAGCGCCATCCTACAACCTCTGGTGAACCCCTGCTATTCCTAGTACAGTCATCCTGCTATCCTAATAACCCCCTAACATCCATTGTAGCGCCATCCTTAGTAACTCCCAACCATCCCCAGTAGCACCCTCCTACCATCCCTAGTAACCCCTTCCATCCTTAGTAGTACCCTCCTGCCATCGTTAGTAGCCATCCCTAGTAACACCTTACTACCACCCCTGGTAACCCCCACGAACCCTGATAACACCCCCGTACCAGTCATTTTCTTTTACAGTAGTCCCACATGATACCTTATATCCAGGTTTCCGTGTCTTGTATGTAGGCATTTACATTTACCAAAATTTAATACCATCTGCATTTTTTCAGACCACTTAACTAATTTGTCTAGATCGTTTTGTAAATGTTGTTTATCACCGTCATTAACTTTTCTAAACAGTTTTGTGTCAATCGACTACAACACAACAAGCAGTCTTCTGTCAGACAGCAGTTGTTCTATCCAGTGGAATATGCCATCCCGATACCATGGGCTTTTTAGGTAAGTAGTAATTTTTGATGTGGTGCTTTCTGACAATCTAAGTAGATAATATCTACTGGCGATCCCTCGTCTATCCACTTAGTGATTTCTTCAAAAACACATTACATACTTGTTAAGCATGACCTCGCTTTTAGGAGTCAGTGTTGAGGTGAACTTTGTAATTAATGTCTAACAAGGAAGTCCATCGTATGATCTTTGATTAACCTTTGTAATGATTTACAAATCACTGACGCTAAACTCATTGTTCTGTAATTATCTGACTTATTTATCGAACGCTTTCTAAATAATGGTAAGGTGTTTGCTTTTTTCTATTCAAAAGGAACAACTCCCTATTTTAATATAAACACCATTGAACAATTAACAGCGACACGCCTCCTTTGTGATGCTTCTCATACATCACACTGAACTTGTACTTACTGTGCTGCGGTACGTTTGAACCAGGGCCTTGGGCAGCATGCACGGCAGTGGGTGAGCCAGGACCTTGGGCAGCGTATCCGGCTGTGGGTGAGCCAGGACCTTGGGCAGCGTACCTGGCTGTGGGTGAGCCAGGACCTTGGGCAGCGTACCCGGCTGTGGGTGAGCCAGGGCCTTGGGTGGCGCATGCGGCGGCGATCAACACATAGCGCAACAACATTCTCACTGGCAGCGTAGGCATGACGAATTGCTGGCAAGCCACCCGCCTGGCTATATATATATATATAGTGTTCGGTGATCACAGTAATGCAACTGAACGTTATGGATTGGACTGTCCTAGTAATTATTGAAGTGGCGTTAAAATGTCACACTGTCCTGGAAATAGCCGTTAGTGGAAGTTTCCAGAAATCGACCATTTATTTAGTGCTGCTAGCTGCACTACATAACCCTCGCGAACACAAACGCACAAACGTCATCGATTTTTGATTGAATTCATGTTGAGTTGAATTCACTGTCGATCAATGACTTATATGCGTGATATTATGATATGATAATTAGTGCAAGCATGACAGGAAGTGATAAAAAGGTACAGGTACGCTCTTACATAGCGCAGTATCCAGTCCTCAGGACTGCTCAAAGCGCTTTATATTTCACCCACTGGCAGATCTGTTCATTCCCAAGCCATTTCGACTTTTCTGGGAAGCACTCAGCCACGCTGCAATTATTGCGCGAATACCATTCGCTCAGATATCCATCTATGTCTGTAGCCAGGTACTCATTAATACAGTTGAGTGAACTGCGGTAACGTGGGAGGAACGAAATTGCCAAAATTTCGGAACGGCTGCGAGAGGAATCGAACCCGGATTCTTTAGACTGACGACCGACGTTCTAGCCACTGGTTATTGGATACCTTGCCCCTTCTCCCAGTTACTGGGTACCTTGCCCCTTGTCCCAGTTATTGGATACCTTGCCCCTTCTCACAGTTACTGGCCAATGGAAATACTCGATTTATTATATTAATAAAGACGTCGACAACGTAGGGCCGCTAGCTATTAAAAAAATAGTGTTCAAGCATGTGGAAGGTTTATAGGCGTACTAGAAAGGATGAAGACAATGCAAATTACAAAGAGGCACATAATGCAGCTACGATTGAAATTAGACAATCTAAAAGAAGCTATGAGTAAAATCTTGCATGTGACATAAAAATGACCTTAATAGTTTTATATGCATATGTCAGGTTTAAACAAAGCGTACGAGACTATTTCGTACCTCTAGAAGACAGTACTGGAAACGTAATATCACAAGGTTTTTTCAAAGGCTGAATACCTCAATTGCTACTTCAGCTCAGTGCTCACCAGACAGGATATTAGTTCCATATGCTAAATTTCAGGACGCTCAATCTGACTGTTTAGGGCAGTTAATTGTAACTACATAAATGGTAGCTAAGAAAATAAAGGCAATGAAAGATAATAACTCACATGGGGTGGATCATACCAGTATTTTCAAATGGTTTGAGAAATAAGTCAGATTAATGTCAGTTATTTCTAAATTATTAGAAAGGTTAATTAAATACCACATGTTGGACTTCCTTGCTTGGCAAAACATATTAAATTCATCACTGCATGGATTCGAGGTCATGCTTAGCAAATATGTTATGTTTCATGGAAGACATCACTAAGTGGATTGATGCAAGATAGACAGTGGATAGTATCTAATTAGATTTCCAGTAAGCTTTTGATAAAGCGCGACATGAAAGATTACTACTTAAATTAAAAGCCCATGGTATCAAGGATGGCACAATTGACTGGATAGAACAATGGCTAACATACATAAGGTGTTTTGTAGTAGATTGAGAAGTTTCAAACTGGAAATCAGTTTTGAATGGGGTACCACAAGGATCAGTATTAGGACATTTATTATTCTTAATAAATATATCAATATCTTGGACGACAGTATGAAAGGTAACATACTGACTTTTGCGAATGACACAAACGTGTATAGCGAGGTCAACACTGAAGGAGATAAACTACATTCACAAAGCGATCTAGAAAAAAACAGTTAAATGGTCTGAACAATGGCAGATGCTATTAAATTTTGTGAAATGAAAATGTGTACATACAGCACACAGTAACTTGGATATAACCTATAACATTATAAATACTGTTCTAGGTGCTACTGTAAAAGAACAAGACTTAGGAATAACAATAAGTGCTCACTTCAACGTTTCAGAACGCAGTGATGTTGTAGTTTCAAAGAGTATTAAAATTGTTGGGTTGATTAGGATAAACATAACGTACAAGGAAAACAGCTAATTATACCTCTGTATAAAGCAATAGTTAAACCTCGTTTGACATAATGTATACAAGCGTGAATATCATACCATAAGAAGTATATAGATACGCTTGAACGAGCACAGAGGAGAGCAAGTAAAATTATTACATAATTGAAATGCCTCAATTATGAAGAACGCCTAAAACCATGTGGATTAACAATTCTAGAGACAAGGAGATTAAGTGGAAATCAGAATGAATGTTTTAAGATATTGAATGGATATGAAAATATTGATGTAAATATGGGGTATCGTTCTTACCAAGACGCGTGATAAATTATTCGAACAAGATACGGTTTTATGACAAAACGTGCAACTGATGACTAACAGTAAGTACATTGATGTAGATTAACGTAGCACCAATGCGGCTTTATTTGAACTTTACGGTACTGTACGAGCGAGAAAAAAAAACACAGTTTGTAAATTGCAATTTATTAATGTCCACATTTGATTTGACATTGACGACATGTTGTTTTGCGTACAGTTCTCCTGGTTGGTGTCTCAAGCACACCACAAGCTATATTACCGCTCAATGTCAATGGTGTTCTCAACATAATGATAGAACGACAATGTTGCATAACGACAGTAATTGAAATATATACAACTTGATTAAAGCGGCAAATCTTGTAGTCTACCTCCAAACCATCAATTTAAAATGACTGAAAACTACCCACTTGGCCTCAGACCATGTAATGAGTCAGCATTCATATCACTTTATATTTTGGTGGTTCTAAAACATATGGAAATAACCGAATTTACAGAATCAGTGAAGAGAATACTTCACCATCTCCACATGGAACGTAAGAACGCATCCACCAGGTCAGGGAAATCCTTATGCATTTTTTAATAGCAGGTTTTTTGAACAAGATGTTTCTGTTACGCCCAGCGGCACCCTGGGGAGTGAAGACCTCTAAAAATTTCTTTTCACGGGCACAAAACGTATTGTCAGTCTGCAGTACCATTACGGTGCCTTTGCGATTTACCTGATCCATGCACATTTAAACTTACCATAATACTTCTGCTTGCTGGAGATGTAAGTCTCAATGTTGGGCCTGCCCCAAGCCATAATATAAGGTTTGCAACAACAAACATCCGATCAGTTCTGGGTAAGACTGCTTCACTCAGTGATTTGCTACTTTCTAAAAGGATTGATATTCTGGCTGTTACAGAAACACGCCTCAGACCACATGACACTGTTGCATGTATTGCTGGTATGTCTCCTTCTGGTTACACTTTCCACCGTCGACCACGTTCAGTTGGAATATGTGGGTATGTCTGTTTTTTGCTGTTAGACTATATCCCAGTTAATGAACGTTAGTTAGTTAGTTAACGTTCTATCCCTGAATATTCAAGTTGTGAGTCAATGTGTATTGAAATATCAGATTCTTCTTTCTCAGCACATTGTATAATCTATATTTAGCGCCAACCAGCACAGCCAGCTAAATTCTTAGAAGAATTCCTGTAATTACTGGAAAATTTGGTAGCATAGCACTCGGAAATTTAAATGTCAGGCTATTTTAATCTTCATTTGGATACATCATCAGTAAACACTTCCTTTGGTGACATTTTGACATAATTTGATTAAAAACAACATATCTCTTTTACAACACACATTAATGGCCACTGATAACTCGATCTACCCGTCTATGCACTTACCGTTGTGGATGTTAACATATCACGACACTGTCATTTTAGATGTCAAAATATTAAGAACACCGGTATTATGAAAAGGTAGGATCTAAAACCTACCAATTTTGCCTTGGTATATCCTCCTTAGCTCCTCAGCGCACCACCTTTACTGTTGACGATTCGGATTTGAATTTGGATTAACATTTTCCTAAAATTGTGGTATTGCTGCGCTGCTTAGCTCGGCTTTCTGAGGATTCTGACGCTATAGAAGTATGTTTTACTGTATTGTATTGGCATAACCCAAATACATTATTATTGTACAAGGCGATTGGAAAGCAAATGTGATAGCACACGTACACACCGGTTGGAATTTACTATTTTTTTCACACCAGTTATCAAGAAGGTTGTGATTATCATCTCCTTGAGATGACAATCACAACCATGGTGGATAAACGATTATCATCAAGCATATACATCACACAAAAAACTGGCAACTTTCCGGTCGCATATATTGGAAGCGATCATTAACTAGTCTAGTTAAATTTGACCTTAACAAACGCAAATACCTTAAGTTATTACGCGGACGTCGTACCACTAGCTAGACTAAAACTTATATTTACAGGCAAACACAACCCACTATAATCAAAAGTTCGGTTAGCAAGGGTTCTGTTTGTGTCACCATTCACCCATGGGGCCGAAACATCGGATAGTGAATCGATAAAACCCGGGCTCGATTCCACCAAGTGCCCTTTTAAACTTGTGCAATTTTTTTCAGTTGTCTCAGGTCACTCAGTAGTATAAATGAATAGAAGACAGTGGTAGCTATGTGATGGAGTAGTTGTGGCTGCGAAAATGCAGCGTGACTGAATGCATCCAAGAGAAGTCGATTTGCGTTGGAAGGAACAGGGTTGAAATATAAAGCGCTATGACTGGTCCTGCTGCCTAGATACCGCGCTGCATATGAACGAAACTAATGTTTCCTTTATGTGCATTCCTTATACAGAGAATATCACCAACCAAGCCCATATATCCATCGCTCAATCAATTGGCATGCACGAAATATTTCTGACTATGGCATTAAGTATTAAGAAGTATTGTAGATATATTTAGTATTGCCCTTAAAAAACGATTTATTGTGTATTGTTAATTACACCCCTCGCCCAACAACAATTACACTTCTCGCCCAACAACAATTACACATCTCGCCCAACAACAACACTACGACAAGCACGTGAGACTGAAAATATGGCCCAAAGACAGCCTGTAACATTGGAAATGTGAAGGTGAAGGAAGAAATATGTTCGGTGGAAACTGTATCAACCGACTTAATGGAAAGTTAAAATATGTAGCATAATACACCTGTATGCACTCCAAAGTGTTTAATGAAAAACAAATAGCTGCAATGGGAAAATGTAATAGTAATAGATTCATAGGTAATAGTAATATATTACTTTGCCTTTAGGACGTAATAGTAATAGAAAGGAAACAAAATAATAGTAATGGATTACTTTGTAATGCAATTGACCGCAGACTGGATCAGTGGGTGTGAAACTATTATTGACGTTTGGAAATAATTATTTTTTAATATAGAAAGCTTGGCAGCAGTGCTTCAATAATTGTAAGGGCAAATCGATTATAAAGGAATTACCTGTTTCAGAATAGAAATATGGAGTGAATCGAATCTGGGCAGCTCCACCCATGTAAGATCACGTACTGTTTACACAAATCACTCAAAACAGTGGACAAAATTAACTGTATAGGACATTACATCAAAAACAGGCGACCTTTACACAACGCTTTAATCATCATTAAACCAATAACATCGTCGGTCTAATGGAAATGAAACATGTTAAGATTGATGAACATTGTGTCGCCCATTAACGACCTCCGCAGCGATCTATAAATGCCTGACTCACTGGCGACTTGCTTATATTTACCATGATCATGGCTTGTTCGAATTTGTCCACTACGACACTGGTTGAGAGAATGTTGCTGCGCTATCTGATGATCGCCGGCGTGTACGCTGCCCAAGGCCCTGGCTCACACACCGCCATGTACGCTGCCCAAGATTCTGGCTCACACACCACCGTGTACGCTACCCAAGGCTCTGGCTCACACACCGCCGTGTACGCTGCCCAAGACTCGGTTTCACATGTTCCGCAGCACAGTAAGTACAAACACAGTGGTACGTTTGACACGCGTCACAGAAGAGGCTTTTCGCCGTTACTCGCAAATGGTTTTTTTAATGTACCTTCTGCAGATTACTATACTGCATACAGAAGGGTAGAACGTATATACGCATTACATGCTGTGCCTAGGATGAAGTTCACCTTGAGCTGGTGGGAAAGTTCAACAAGGGATGGAAGGGGGAACAACTAGCTAGTACTGCTGGAAAAGTTCTTCTATGGATGGTAGGAAGGAGCAACTAGGATTTGGAGGAGGAGGTCCCCATCAACTTGAGATCATCCGATACCATTCACTAAAAAGCTCAATACGTATTTATACCAAATTGCATTTCCATCTTAAATCGTCGCCGGTCCTTGTTGTAATGGTGACTTTTGCTCGTCCACATTCATAACAAGGCTGAATAATTCCAGTTTGTTGCATATTTGGGCTCAGGTTCCTGAGGATTTAAGCGCTGTTGAAGCTAACTATTACTAATATTACTATTATTCTTATTAGTGTTATTATTATTATTATTATTAATATTACTAGTAATAGTAGTAATAGTAATAGCAATAGTAGTACAAGTAGTAGTAGTAGTAGTAGTAGTAGTAGAAGTAGTTGTTATATGTTAGTTGTCATTGCAGTGGTACTACAATTAAGGCTGCTGGTAGGGTGACAGTAGGGCAGGCAGGAGGGTGCTACTAGGGCTAGAAGAGGTGCACTACTAATGATGGTAGGAGTGTGTTATCGTAGCTGGCAGGAGGCTCTTAGAGCTGGTTGCAAGGAACAACAATGCTTAGTAGGAGGGTGTTACTGCGGCTAGTAGGGGGGTGTTACTGCGGCTAGTGGAATGATGTTACTAAGTCTGAAAGGAGGGTGTTACTAGGGTTTGTAGGAAGGCGCTACTAGAGCAGGTAGGAAGGTAACTAGACATGGCAGGAGTGTTATTCTAGGGATAGTGTTACTAGCCCTAGGGAGGGTGTTACAAAGGCTGGTAGGAAGGTGTTTCCAGGGCGGTTAGGGGGTTGCTACTATTTCTGGTATGAGTGTTTACTAGGGAGTGTGTCTGGTAATTAGGCGGGTGTTACTAGATCAGGTAGGAGTGTGGCACTTGGGCTTGTATGATTGTGCAACTAAAACAGATAGGACGGTGTTCCTAGGGCTGATAGGAAGGTGTTACTAGGGCTGATAGGAGGGTGTTACTAGGGCTGATAGGAGGGTGTTACTATGGCTGATAGGAGGGTGTTACTAGGGCTGATAGGAGAGTGTTACTAAGGCTGATAGGAGGGTGTTACTAGTGCTGATATGAGGGTGTTACTAAGACCAGAATGAAAATGTTGCTAGGCTTAGTGGGAGGGTGTTGCTAGGCCTGGTGTGGTGGTTTTGCTAGATCTGGTAGGAAGGTTTTATTACGTATGATAGAAAGGTGATAATTGGGCTAGTAGGACGTTTTTACTTGGGCAGGTAGCGGTGTGCTACTTGGTTGGAGTATTTTGGTAAGGTTTGTAGGGTTGGTAGAAATATGCTTCTAACGCTGGTATGAGGAACCAACTAGGAATGGTAGGAATTTGCTTGTAGGCTTGGTAAGAGGAGGTACTACGACGTTTGGAATTGTGTTCCCATTGCTTGTATGAAATCCTATATGTGGCTGATTGGAAGGCGGTAAGAGAGCTGATAGTAATATGTTACTAGGGCTTGTAGAATGATCATCTAGGACTGGTAGAATTTGTTACAAAGTTTGGTGTAATGGCTTTACTATAGCTGATAAGAGGGTGGTACTAGGGGTGATAGGAGGGTGTTGCAAGGGAAGGTAGGACGGTGTAACTAGAGCATATATGAGGGAGGTGGTAGGTCTGGCGGTATGAGGGCTACAACGTGGTACTAGGGCTGGTAGGTGGATGCTACTTGGTCTGATAGGGGTGTGTGTCGAGTGCAGGTAGGAGGAAGCTACTGGGTAGTAGGATGTTTGTAGAGGTGATATGACGGTATTACTAGTGAAGGTGGTCGGATGATGCTAGGGCTGCGCAGAAGGAGCATCTGGGACTGGGAAGAAGGTTTTACAAGGGCTGGTTGCAGGGAACAACTAAGGTTGGTAGGAGGATTTTACTAGGTATGCCAAAACCTATTGTTGTGCGTACACAGTGTCCTGCGTATTCGCTAGAATGCAGGCTCGTTTTGGCTCATACGAGTTTAGTAGAACATAGTTAGCAAGAATAGAATTGTGAACAATAAACTAAAACCTAAATAGTTATTTAATTATTTAATTATAAAGTGTTCTTTTGAAAAAGGCCACCAGGAATTTAGCATTTAGGAGTTGTTGCAGCTGGGTATACGTCGTCAAATCCGGTTGTGAGAAGTCCTGGGCTGAGTTCAGGTGGACATTTTTTATTTTGAATGTAGGGTTATGCCAGTGGTTCCAGTGGGGGAACAGTGGATGGTAAAGTGGGGGAAAGCGATGAGAGAGACGCCATGGTATGTTCATATCAGCCTGGGAGGAGGCTGAGAGGAGGTAAGGTGACAGGACGGAAGCAGACTGGACGTATGGAGACAGGACTGAGGGAAACGGGGGGGGGGGAGACGATGGGTGCGAAGGAGACGGGTGAAGGAGAGGGGAGCGAATGAAACGGGGGGGGTTGGGGGGCAGACGGGAACGAAAGAGACGGGAGCGAAGACTACGGGAGCGCAATACAGCCAAGAGACATGAGGGAAAGGTGGGAGATGGGGGGGGGGGGAGATGGGAAGATGTACAACATGCAGGACATAATGCGATGGAAAGGATTCGAATCAAGAGCTACTCTGAGTTAGTGGTGGAGGGGATTAGGAGGAGAAAGAGGGGGTTTGTGGGTGATTACATAGTTAGTAAGACTGACAGAGTGCTACACAAGGGAACGACCGTGGTTTGCTTTCTAAGGACAAACATTTAGGCTATCACAGAGAGGGTGGAACAATCGTGGGTCCGGCAAGGGAGATTACATTTTAGTAAAACTGTTATAAACAATACAGGCATTTAGTTAGAAGAGCTAAGCAAACATATATTGAACATATAATTTTGTCAGGGATTCTACCGGTGATACGAATCAGCGGACAGGGATATAAAAATTACCGGAATATGGCAATTAACACGGTAGTTCAGCAGTTATGCAGGGAAGAAGAAGTTGGATTTGTGGAGACGTTTTGTTGGGAGGGCTGACATGTACATAAGGAATGGGCGTCACCTTAGTGGAAGGGGTGCAGCAGTGTTTGCTGATGAACTATCAGCAGCAGTCGGCAGTAACACAGGTAAGCATAACATATATTTTTTTCTACCACGGACACATACAATGGAAATACTTAGAGAGTGCCGGGGTGAGGACCTACAGTTTCTAATTCTAATTCAGAATAGTTTCCTTACTCAATACGTGGTAGAACGATCAAGTGGAGGAAATGTATTAGATTTAGTTTTGTCTTCACAAAACGGATTAGTGGCCAATATCAAAATACACGAATCTTTGGTTAATATTCATCATATTCAAATACTTGTTGTCATTAAAGTCAAATCAGAAAGAACACATACAAATACAGGAGAAACTTCCACAAAGGTAAATATAAAGATTTGAGAAAATACTTAGCAAATCTAGAATGAATTAACATGCTGAGGAATTAAACTACAATTGAGTGTTTGGAACATTCTAAAACAGGCAATTGACTGTATGCATCATTGATAAATGTGTTAAGTTGAAAAAAACAATGAAAACGCGCTAGAAAGAAACACTAGTCAAAATAAACTATTATAAAATAGCATACAAGTAAACAATGATGAGAGTTTATAGGCAGTTGATAGAAAATATGAATGCTACACATATTACAAGTAGGCACCTAATGCAGCTACGAATGAAATAAGATAACCTAAAAAAGCTATGAGCAAATATTTGCATGTGACATAAAACATGACAGCAATAGTTGTTATGCTTATATTAGGAGTGATGTTGGACCAACAGACAATTATGTGTTTTTAATGGTGGAAAACCTAAATGTATACTTCAGTTCAATATATACCAGAGAGCATATTAGTTCATTATCAATTCCAGATGGTAAATGTCAGGAGTTAAATCAGACTATTTGGGGCAGTTAATTGTAACTCCAAAAATAGTTGCTAGGAAAATAAAGGCAATAAAAGACAATATATCACTTGAAGTGGAAGGAATTCCTCCAAAACTACTAATGGAATCAGTATAACAAATTAGCACACCACTTGCAAGAGTTCTCAACTTGTCATTAAATGAGGGAATGGTTCCTTTTGAATGGAAAAAGCAAACGTCATATCATTATATAAAAAAAGGTTCGACAAATGAATCAGATAATTAGAGACCGGTGAGTTTCAAATCAGTGATTTGTAAATTATTAGAAATGTTATTTAAATACCATATGGTGGACTTCTTTTTAGGCAAAGATCAACATGGATTCCTAAAAGCGAGATCACGCTTAACAAATATATTATATTTTGTTTTGAAGAAATAACTAAGTGGACAGTCGAGGGATCAACAGTAGGTATCATATACTTAGATTTTCATTAACCTCTTGGCAAAGCGCTACATCAAAGATTACTATGTCAATTAAAACTCAAGATATCAGGGATGGCACATTCGACTTGATAGAACAATGCATGACTGATAGAAGAAAGCATGTTATACTAGATGGGGAAGTTTCAAAATGGAAATAAGTTTTGAGTGGGGTACCACAAGAATAAAAATTAGGATCTTTATTATTCTTTATATATATATATATATATATATATATATATATATATATATATATATATATATATATATATATATATATATATATATATATATATATATATATATATATCAATGACGTGGACGATAATATAACAAACAACGTTCTGACATTCGCGGATGACACAAAAAGGGGGAAAGGGTAATCAAATTATTGGGTTAATTAGGAGAAATATAACACACCTGGAAAAATAGCTAATTATTACGCTGTATAAAGCAATAGTTAGGACTCATTTGGAGAAATGTGTACTAGCTTGGAGACTACATTGTGAGAAGGAGATAAATACCATTGTAAGAATACACCTAGTTATGAAGGACGACTGAAAGAATGTGGTTAAACAACCTAGATACAAGATCAAATTGACGTTTTAAGACATTGAATGCGTATGAAAATATTCATAGAAATATTTTTCTCTCATTCAAGAAAGGCAATAGAACTAGAGGACATCTCCTACTTTTCGTGTCCCTCACACAAGTGGTTGCCACTTTATGGCACATGTCTTCGCCCGGTCCCTGACAGTGACCAGATCTGTGTACAAAGATCGTCCAGCAGCCTGCAGCAGATTAGGTGGGATATTGTCTGTTCTAATCCGCAGTCTCAATTCGTGGACAGCGTGTCATCAATGTATTGCCATTTTCACGTGTTAGTCTTTGCTGGACCGACTCCTTTACTTAGCTGGTTGAGTGAACGGTAACAGAGCCATGGTTGGTCAAACCCTGCTGGCAGGGATTCAGATGGCTGCAATCCCATTTTGATGAATGTTGATGTTTCTTGCATTCGTGTTTTCCACATTTCCAGTCTAGTGATGCTGGGTGATGAGTTCAGTGGTTTTGAAAGCTCAGGAAAACTGTCCGTGATTTCAATCGGCTCATACCAGATATGTGGTTGTATAGTTGGTGCTTTATGTCTGCCGGTTATCTTGATCTTTCTGTACGACTAGCAACAATCATCCTGATATCTGGTGGAGCTATGCCAGAAAGCAGATGTAGGCTGTCTGTGTTGGTAGGTTACCCACTATGAAGCGGCAGCAGTCATGTAGGGCAGTATTAAGCTTGTTTGCATGTGTTGATCTTGCCCATACACCACATGCGTATTCGGCAGCAGAATAACAAAGGACAATGCCGCTGGATCTTATCGTCGGTGCTCTGCTTCCCCACTTAGAGTTGGCAAGTTTGCGGAATATGTGTCGTGTACTCACATTATGTTTGCTCTTACGGATGTATGTTTTGTATGATGATGTTCTGTTAAAATCGACACCAAGGTACACTGGTGTTGATGTGTTTTCCAGTCTGGTACCGTTTCATGTAATGTTTAGTTGGCGCTTGGCTTATAGCAGATATGTGGTTGTACAGTTGGTGCTTGATGTTTATGTTTCTCATACGGATAGTACACACCTGGGTCTTTGATGTGTTTTCGTGTAGTTGAGTCAACTTATAGTATATCGTCATGGTTCCTAGCGCTGACGCAAGTGTTGCTTCGATGTGTTGATATCACGAAGTATTCGTTCTCACAGTTTTGTGTAACTGCTAGCAGCGTAAATATGATTAAAAACAAGGTTTACACATATATTAAAAATGTTGGACTCTAGTTAAGCCAATGTCCTCCTTGTCCATTTGCCATCTGGGCCTTTGCATTTGAAGGCAATCTTGTTAAATCTTCTTAAATTTTGTAAAAAGAGGGAACTACTGGGGCTGGTAGGAAGGTGGTTGTAGTTCGTTAATATTTCTCGTAGGGTGTTGTTAGGGAGGGTAGGGTGTTACTAAGGTTGCTGCATTGTCTAATATGCAATCTGTATTTTGTGGGGCTTATTCAATTTAAGTTTTTAACTATGCTATGCTATTATTATTTTCTATGATTAATACCCTGAACTATTTGCGGGCATATTGTTTAGAATTCAAATAAAAAAAATATATATAGATACAGTGGAATTTAAATGAAGCTGTTTAAACAAAATGAGCACGTCACATAAAGTGACATATTTACACCCGAAATAAATTGAAAACAAAATGTTACTGAGAATTTTACGTAGATGTCATATTGTCTGAATGAGCGTTTCAATTGTTTACTAGCAGAATTAGCGTAGACAATCTACCAAATACCAGTACAATTCAATAAAACCAAAATACTTCAACGTTGATGAGTTATAGTTTCGAGTTATACTAACAAATATTATTGTTCGATATGTGTAGCGTTTTCATGCATTACCACTAATGCTAAGGAATATATTTACATTTTAGTATTCTTCTATTTCGAGTCACCCGAAACATCTCTTATTTTTGAGAACATCATTTGTATTTCGTCACCGCTTATTCTTTCCAGACTCGGACACCAGAGGATCAGTGCCAGAGTCAATCCACAACACAACGCCTCAATCAGTGAAAACCGGCAAGTATGTGACTACAGACACGGACACTAATGCATCAGTTATAGAGTCAATCCACAGCACAACTCAGATATTCAGTGCTGGCAAGGATGTAACTACAAACTCATACATCAGAGCATTATTGACAGACTCAATCCACAACACAACGCCTCAGTCAGTCAGTGCTACCAAGGTTGCAACTACAGATACGGACGACAGGGTATCAATGACAGAGTCTCTCCACAACATAATGTACCCTTCAGCCAATACTATCAAGAATGCGATTACAGACACAGTCACAAGGGCATCAGTGACAGAGTCTCTGCACAGCACAACACCCCAATCAGTCAATACTGGAAAGGTTGCGAACACAACTGTTGAGAATGTACGCAACAAAGCAAACATTTCCAGCATCACGACTACTGCATTGACTGACGCGCAGGAGACGTACAGTGACAACAACTCGACAACATCTGCTGAAAGGATCACATATAAAAATCGAACTGTAAACGAACTCGAAGGCATGTTCTACGATAAACTATTCAACACGTCTTGCGCACACATCTGTGGTAATTACTTGCGCTGGAATACCGGCGAATGCTACTGTGACAGGGCCTGTGTCCATCTCGGAGACTGTTGCATCGACTACGAAGCATCCTGTTTGTCTGGTCCAAAGGTAACGCGCAACAATGTCGGAGACATTTTACGAAATCGAATGTCACCAACTGCCCAATGTGTCTATATTCACATAAAAAATAAATTAATTAATGAATTAATGGTTGTATCGTCTTGCGGGAATATGACAACCACTACTATAATAGTTGATCTCTGCGAACGACCCTCCGTGATGAACAAATTTCATACCACAGAAATTCCGGTTATATTTCGGAACGTCATATACCGCAACCAGTACTGCGCAATTTGCAACAATCCTGGCGAGAATGTCACTGATATGACGACAGCTGGTGTGACCTTTAACTGCTCGAACACAACTGGATCCTACTATTGGCAGCGTTCCGACCGAGATACCAGATACGATCAAAACATTTCCAACTGCGAAATTCAGTTCAATTTCTCAAATGTGAAGAACTTTGGCGACATCTATTACCGCCACACCTGTTCGAAGAAAACTCGCCCAGCACTCGTCTGCAACACTGACGTAACTGATCCACGGTTTGATTTCGATTACTTAAGATCGACTTGTGAGAAATATAGGGCGCGCATTTATCATTCGCCTTCACATACACTTTACGATAATCCGCACTGCGCCATATGTAACGGGCTCACTGACCCATTGACCATGCACTATTTCTTAGTTTTGCAGCACGTACACTTTACATTCTTCAAACAGTTGATAATGCCCTTACAGTTGAATAAGACATTCGATGTGTGTGCTGGTGACAGCCTTTACGACCAAAAGAGTGGGTTTTGCATCACACCGACGTGTCCTCATGGTCACGTCGGTCTGCGAGACAAAAGTTGTGCGAGACTGAATATGAGCTTGCCACAGATGTTGTCGGGGAAACGTGACGTTAGAATATATATCGTCATATCGACTGAAAATAAAGAGTTGGAACACTTTGATCTAGAACATATTATCAAAGGTATTGGTGTTGATGTCGTCGGAATTTCAACAAGACAAAAACCATGCAATATCCTTAAAGTGTGGAACAATTGGGATGCATTTATTTCCAACATCTCGACATGTTGGATTCAAGAGACATTGTCCAGAAGTTTCGCTGATGTCGCCTCTAAAGTGGAGTTGTTTGCTGCAACAACCAACCATAGTGATGAGTTATTCTTCTATAGTTCAAATAGTTCGCAAATCGACATATTTGTGTTCAACCAAGACGTTAACGATTCATCTAGTGTCTGTTTACAGGGATCACCTAAGATTCGAGGCGATTTAGTCTTCTTGGGTAACAAAACGTTTCCAGACACAATTCCGTCTACATTTCTGGTTATGAGTACGGCCCAAGTGTATGAGTTTACTGAAACGCCTGTTATTATATCGTGGCATATCAGTGACAGATGGACCAATAGTACGGCAGCCTTGGTTTGTGAACCAGACATCTTCAGTTGTAGTACGGTCACGTTTCAGGCGAATGAATACATCGACATGGGTGAGTCATTCGTGGTGTACAATGGAACATCGCAAGAAATGCACATCCACGGGAGAAATGTTCTGAGACTGGAATCGAATGCGATCGTGTTGTGTCTGTCAATGCTTTCTAATCTGAGCGGGATTCTTCGTAACAATCACGACAGCCAAACAACTGATTCTACTGTCCAGACTATACTTACATTGATCGGGAACATTTTGTCAATGGCGTGTCTCGTAGGCACGATGATCACCTACTGTATGTTCAAAGAGATTCGCACTCGAGCAGGGAAATGCATAATGAATCTATGCGGAGCGCTGTTCTTTGCTCAACTCTCTTTCCAGATGAGCAGAAATTTCATGCTGTATCGAGAGGTTTGTGTCGCTGTGGCCGTCTTCCAACACTACACATGGCTAGTTGCCTTTCTCTGGACGAACGTACTTGCCTACGATACATCCTGCACATTTGCTGATCTGAAACAATCTAACGGTGTTCGCGATACACCTCGTCTTCGTTGTTTTGCCGTATACGCCTGGGGACTACCGGCTGTCTTTGTCGCCGTCTGTCTGGGCATCGACTTCGGCACGAAGCTACCTTTCAGCTATGGCAGCAAGAATATATGTTGGATTTCAGGCCCCCGAGCCATAGAATATTACTTTGCAACTCCTCTAGCCGTAATCATCATAGCCAATGCAGTGTTGTTTATTCGCACCGTCGTTGCTCTAAGACGTGCCGTGTCAATGGCGAGCAGAGAGCGACCACCGAAACAACAACGCAAGATGTTCACAATTTACATACGGTTGACGTCATTGATGGGATTCACATGGCTGTTCGGTTATTTAGCTACGGTCAACGTTCTACATTTCTTGTCGTACCCCTTCATTATTTGCAACACTTGCCAGGGAGTCTTTATCTGTGTTTATTTCATACTGACGCCGACAGTCCGAAGACTCTGGCGAGACCCTCGCAATGCCACACAGAGCAGGATCACAAACGAGATGTCCAATTTGTCGAGAGACATTTCGCCAGAATACTGCAATACTCGTCTGTAATATCTTATTAACAAGTCATCAGCCTGTATGTGTGTGTGTGTGTGTGTGTGTGTGTGTGTGTGTGTGTGTGTGTGTGTCTGTGTGTGCGTGTATGTGTGTCTGTGTGTGCGTGTATGTGTGTGTGTGTGTGTGTGTGTGTGTGTGTGTGTGTATGTGTGTGTGTGTGTGTGTGTGTTTGCGTGCTTGCTTGCGTGCGTGTGTGCGTGTGTGTGTCTGCACGGCAGCACCAAAAACATTCTCGGCGAGGTGAGACAGAGAATGTGGAGGAGATAAACGTTTCAAAAATTGCGCCGTCAATCGCCCAATTTCGAACACGTTCTTTGATCAAGCAGTAGATGGTGCAAACAGTAGCAGAAGATTCAGCCAAGCATGACGGCCGCCCTGCAATATTCAGCAAAGACTCTCTCTACCGGTTGGCCAGCTTTGTGTCAGGAAAACTTGGCAGCAGTTCATTGTGGAAAGCAATGAACGACATTTCTTGCACGCGGCCAACCAGAAGAGATCAACGAGGAGGAACAATTCTACGGAGACCCACTCAAGTGGTATTGTCTGGCTTCAGGCGCGTTCAATGTGTTAACTCCACAGTCAGTCAGGTGAGACATTTCAATAAAAATCCTATCAACCTGGACAATATGACACACACAGAGGCGCCACACACGCGCACTTGGGAGCAACATACAATATAACGTTCACATTAGCAGAATTAGTGCTAATCATAACAACCTCATCAACGTTCAATCGAACAAGTGGGATGTAACAACCACTTCTTCTCGTGTGAAACTGATTTCCATCTACCAACCTGCGAACAACAACTGCAGTTTTTCAGTTCTAACATCAGAACTTTACTCGACACGCATCTCACAGAACGAAAAATCAGAAGAAGTTACAGCGACAAACCATTGATAGATGACAATCTAATACGTCGCCGCCAGATCGCGCTTCTTTGTGGGAACCAACAATTGTACAGGCTTTACAGAAAAAAGTTAATCTTTAGAGAAAGTCCATGCAACGAAAGTATTACCAACGAAACTTCCAATCATTCGAGAACGAACATCAGAAACGATGGTAGAATAGTTTGAAAGAACTTGCAAGGGTTATTATCAACTGTGACAATCTACAAGTTCTTGCTAACCCGCACTGTTCAGGAAACGTAATTATTCTAACAACTGAAATAAGTGACTTCTTTGAGTATGTGACCAACGACTTCCCACCATTGTTACCCATTGATGAATTCTTACCTCCTGGAGACGATACCACGGTCCCAGATGCATGCATCATCAACGTCGATGAAGTAACCAAATCACTATCACGAATTAAAACCCACAAAGCAATCGAGTCGGCCATCACATTTTATATATTTGGACCAATCGGCTTCATACATATTAATGATCTGCAAATAGTATACTAACATATAAAATATGTCGACGATTGCAAAATAATGGACATCTGACAACAATAGTGTGCTGAACTAGGTACGACAAGACGAAATAACTGCGAATATGTTTTAAGAAATAAACTCCAGACATCACACTGCTAACAATCAACGGTAGACCAATCCAACAAGTTATCATCACTCGTCTACTAGGCATGAGTCTATCTGAAGTTCTGAAGTGGCAATCACACATAGACGAAATCACTACAAAACATCGCAAAGTCTATATTTCGTTATCCTCCTCAAAAGAACTGGCATTTACCCTTACTATGTCATCAACATATACACTTCACGCATGCGTAGTGTGGCACACGAACCTTATCAAAAAACATATATAATACATTAAGAGACGGGCAATGCGGATCATGTTCCAATAAAAGTCATACACCCAAGCCATCATCGCAGCCAATCCATCAACGGAACGCCATAGGAGGGAGAAGTTATGCGGAACATTATTCATAAACATGCAGCAACCTACACATCAACTACTCCGTGTTCTGCCTCCCTCCATGAAACTCAGTATACAACTCGAAGCACAAGGACTTATTGTGTGTCGCGTTGCAGAATTTGAAGATGTCAGAACTTTTTTATACCATATGCTTTAAAACTCTGGCAGTAAGTTTAAATTCATGTATAAATGAGATACTTTCTACTCAATAGTAGTAGGCCATATACTTCATTTTACTATAGTATTGCCTGTTTTATTTAATGATTACGTCGTTTTATATGTAAATGATTTATTTACAAACATAACTTTAAACATGATGCGCATACAACTTTTAAATTGGTCATATTTTTAGTTATATTTTCCTTAATTATTTATTAGCATTGGTTGTTTTACTGTATGTGATGGATCCACAAATGTCACGGTATGTTGGTACGCCAGTATGTCGTGGATCAACACATGTCACGGTATGTTGGTACGCTGGTACGTTATCGATCCATATGTATATCACAGTATTTCGGTACGCCGGAATGTTTTGGGTTCATGTATGTCACATTATGTTGGTATGCCAGTATGTCATGGATGCATGAATGCCAGTGTTTCGGTCTGCAGGTATGTTATGGATCCATATATGTCAGGGTATGCCGGTATGTTATGGATCCGTACATATATCACGCTTTGTATGTAGACATGTATGTTTTTTAACTATGTATGACACGGTATGTCGGTATACCGGTATGTTATGGATCCATGGTATGTAGGTACGCCTGTTTGTTATGGATCCACATATGTCACGGCATGTTGGTAGGTCAGTATGTTACATATTCATGTATGTCATGGTACGTCGGTACGCTGGTATATTATGGATCCATATATGTCAAGGTATGTCGGTACGCAACTGTGACATTACTGAATGTATGTCACAGTATGCCCGTCCACCGGTATGTTATGAATCTATATAATGTCACGGTATGTCAGTTCGCAGGTATGATATGGACCTCCACTTTGTCATTATATGTTGGTACGCCGATGTGACTGGATCCATGTATGTCACATAATATCGGTAGGCCAGTATGTAATATATAAATATATGTCATGCTATATCGGTACGATGATATGTTACGGATCCAAGTATGTCACTGTACGTCGGTACACCGATATAATAATATATTATGGATCCATGTATGCCACAATATGTCGGCATGTTATGGATCAATGTTTGTCAAGGTACGGCAATACTCCAGTAAGTTATAGATCCATAAATGTCACGGGATCACTGTATGTCGGTATGCCGGTATGTTACGGACCCATATATGTCACGGTATGTTGGTACGCCAGTACGTTATGGATCGATGTATGTCACGGCTGTGACAACCAGTAATGTAATAAATTCACTAAAATATACATAAAAACCAGGCAAGGTATCAGGGAAGGCGAAAAGGAGAGGGTCATTAAAAAATAAACGTTAAACTGAAATGTAAGGTATTATTTAAACATAACTAGCTGATCGTCTCAAACAAATTAAGGGGTAACATCCTAAGTTTAAGAGGTCTTCAAAAAAAGTGTAGGGAACATTAAAACAGATGTAAGGGGTCATTACAAAAAATCAACTAGCTGATCATCTCAATAAAATAAGATATAATTTCATAAAATTAAGGGTCATATTAAAATACAAATATAAGGAGCCATCAAAATGTAAACGTAAGAAGACTAAGATACTAAGGTACTAAGATATCATATCATAAAGAACTATAAGGGGTGATTTATCACAAAATAATAAACTGATTGTCACGATAGCTTACTGGATCATTTCAAAAGTGTAATGGGTCATGTAAGAAAATAAATTAGAAAAGTAAAGGATGATTTCAAAAAGTGTAAGGGATCATTTAAACAATTATGTAGCTGATTATCTGCAAATATGGGATCATCTGAAGCAAAATAATGTGGCTTCTTCAAAAAGGTATGTGATTACAAAAAAAGCAAGCGGTCATTAGTAATAAACTAGCTGGTCTTCTAAAAAAGTTAAAGGATCTTTTGAAAAACGTAAATATTTCGCTTAGTATTTTAACATGGTTATGTTGTTACCATTGTTTAGCATTTGTGCAGACTATTCTCAGTATAGTTTTTCTTTTACCAATTTTATTGCCTATAAAATACTACTATGTATGTAAAGCGCCTGAGAGTAATATATATTGATCGGGCGCTATATACAAATTAAGTTATTATTATTATTATTATTAGTATCACTATCGTCGTCACTTACACGACCCCTTAATTGGCATAGACCACATTTGGAATATTGTATTCAAGCATGGAGGCCATATCGTAAAAAAGACATAGATAAGCTAGAAAGAATACAACGAAGAACAACTAAGATGATTCCAGAATTAAGAGACCTTAGTTACGAAAGTCGCTTATTACAATGTGGTTTGACAACACCAGAGACCAGGAGACTAAGAGGAGACCAAATAGAAGTGTTTAAAATAGTGAACGGTTATGAGGATATTGATAGGAATATGTTCTTCAAACTTAAAGAAGGCAGTAGAACCAGAGGACACAAAGCAGCATTAGTTAAGGAACAGTGTAGGTTGGATATGAGAAAGTACTCTTTCTCACAGAGGGTGATAAATGAATGGAACAAACTGCCAAATGATTGTGTTAATGCTAGTAGTGTGAATATGTTTAAAAATAGAATTGACAGATATCTGATAAGGGCGGGCTACACATAGATGAGAAAATTGTTGGACTCTCGATAAGCCAATGGCTTCCTTGTCCACTTGCCATCTGGAACTTGTTGTTCGAGATGGCAATCTTGTTAAATCTTGTTAAATCTTCATCACAATCATTTATAATCCTCATAATCTCCTTCTTCATCATCATTATTAATATCATCATCATCTTCATGATTATCATCATTATTTTTATTACATTACCGGTCGATTATTTCATTACCGGTCGATTATTACATACCTGTCGATTTATTACATTACCGATCGAGTTCATCCATTATCGCTTTATGATTGCATTAGAACAGGTGTAGAGATCCGTCGTGTTACTACCGCAGGTGACCGAGTTCACGTGATCGAATTATTAATAATGTCGCTTGTTTTAGCGGCAGCCTTTCGACATTCGCATCTCGTCGAGACGGTCGAGTCGTTAGTTATATGACCGCCGTAAAGCAAAGGAGCAAAGCGCAATTAGACTACAGCCGTAACGGTTTAAGCATCTGCTTACACGATACTAAGATAGAGGGTTAGTGTTCAGAGAGAGCTCGACAAATCGTGATGGACGGTATCGACTCGTCGAGAAGGCGGAACAAACCAAGTGATGCGGTCCCCACCTCGATAGGCGCTAAGGGGGAAGAAGAAGAAATAGCGAGGATGTCGAATGCGCAAAATACATGCGTTCGTACGCGTGCATGCATGCGTGCATGCGTGTGTACGTGCGAATGATTGTGTGTACGTGTATATTTGTGTGAATAAAATTTGTTTCAAAAATATCAACAATAGGGGAAATATAATTATATAGTGTCCTTTACATAAATATATGTTATATTAACTTATCAGTAAGCAGAATATATTTCAATTATAATGGCTAATTTACAAAATGGGTATGCTAAACTCCCAAAACTGTGCGTCTTATCATATTATTATACGATTGGGGGTAACACATATGTTTTAACGACTGGACCAAGTGGCATGTGCATGTTGCGACAATTATTGCATCATTATACTGGCTTTAACACATATGTCATCAGAAGGTATTGTTTCTTTAATGACGATACAATCTATGATGCCAGTTACGTGTGTAATGCAAATACCGTTTCTGTTACCTTACTATTATCTAGGTAGCGTGTGTTTGCTAATCTTCCTAGACAATTTGTATATCGGCCGCAAAGAAACATCAAGGGTTCATCTACGATTCCTGTAGGGAGGTAAAAACACTTTTAAATCACCCCTGTATTACCATAAATCGTATAATTACCCTGAATCAGAGATTATTCGTAACTCTTCGAGAGTTCCGAGTTTCGTGAACCGTCCACTGCACATATGCTGTGACGTTAGTCATGGGCAACAACGGCGTTACCATGCCAACCATGACGCCACCGTTTGGATTATGAAAGACGGCGTGTGCTGGTTTGTCCAATTGCCAAGTTGTCTCTTTCGAAGGATGTATATATCGATAACCATTCATGATCTTCCGAATTATCATATACGATATTTGACACCGATTCACTGAGGTAATACGTAAGTGGACACGTATTAAAACAATAGATTTGTGACACCACAGTTGAATTAAGTGTAAAGATAACGTGTTTTCTCAAGTAACAAATGTAAAATAATAAAAACTGTTTCCCTACGATTGTTTTTTTCCTGGATGCATGATTGGTGTGCAGGAAACGACAGTAATTGAAATATATACAACTTGATTAAAGCGGCAAATCTTGTATTCTACGTCCAAACCATCAACTTAAAATTACTGAAAACTATCCACTTGGCTTCGGTCTATGTAATGAGGCAGCACACACGTCACTGTGTCTTTTGTGGTCTTACATGGAACGTAAGAACGCATCCACCACCTGCAGACACACACAAGATGGAACATTGTAACTGCAATATCGGTGGACCATTGAGATTTCAGATGGAAATAAATTGGAGAACTAACGGAAGAAGGATACGCACTTTACTACAGCGGAAAAGAATGGAATCCGAATATATAATAGGCCCATAAGAAAGTCAATAACACGGTAATGTGGTTCTATTCATCTTTCGACATCACTATAGTACAAGCATACGTCGCAACTTCAGATCATGATGACAAAGAGATGTACGAATTCTACAAAACATAACATTTATTTTTTATTTTCTTTAATTGGGTGATAACACAGTTTTCCAATATATGCCGAGTTGTTCGCCTTTGACTGGATTATCAGTTAAATAGAAAGGAAAAGGAAATCCATATACACGTTTTAATAACAGGCCTTCCAACAAGACGTTTATGTTACGCCCAGCGGCGCCATGGGGTGAATACCCCTAAACGTTTATTTGCAAGGGCACTAAACGTCTTGTCAGTCTGCAGGTACTAATACGGCGCCTAAGTGATTTAGCTGACCCATGCAAACCGCGAACATTTATACGTATACTCCTTCATCATATTTGTTTAACCTTCACTTTTAAAATATTTATTGCATTTTTAAAACTTAGTAATTTTTTTGTATTTTACAACATTTCAAGCTGTATCAAGATCATGGCACCAATATTCATAATGAGTGTTTTCTTCTTGTCCAGTTCACATGCTTTGCGAGGCGATGACTTTGCCTCAATCTTTGTTTTAACCACAACTTGTTTCCAATCCCTCGATCAAAACCAATCTAGCTGGAGATGTAAGCTTCAATCCTTGGCCTGCCCCAAGTCATAATGTAAGGTTTGCAACAACAATCATCCGATCAGTTCGGAGTAAGACTGCATCACTCAGTGATTTGCTACTTTCTAAAAGGATTGACATTCTGGCTGTTATAGAAACTCGGCTCAGACCACGTGACATTGCTGCATGTATTTCTGACATTTCTCCTTCAGGTTACTCTTTTCACCATCGACCACATTCAGCTGGTAGATGTGGGGTGTCGGTTTTTTCGGTTAGAATGTTTCACAGTTCACATATTTTAGTTGCTTAGTTAACCTTCTCTCCCTGAATATTCAAGTTTTGAGTCAATTTGTTTTGAACTATCAGACCCTTCTTCCTCAGCACAGTTTTATATATCTTTATCGCCCACCGGGACAGCCAGCTAAATTCCTAGAATAATTCCAGGAATTACTGGACAATTTTCTAAGGTTGCCCTCGGAAATGTACATATCAGATGATTTTAATCTTCATTTGGAAACATCATCAGCAGTAAACTCTTCATTTGCTGACATTTTGACGTGATTTAATTTAAAATAACATATCACTTTTGTAACACACATCCATGGCCGCTGGCTCGACCTCGCAATTAGTCGATCAACCCGGGACACTATCCAGGCACTTACAGTTCTGGATGGCTTAGCAGGTCACCACACTGTCATTGTAGATGTCAACATATTAAGAACACCGGTATTATCAAATCGTGGGATCTAAAACCTACCAATTTGACTTGGCCTATCCGCCTTAGCTCCTCAACTCTCCACCATCACTGTTGACGATTCGGAATGGAATTTGGATTAAGATTTGCCTGGATCTTTGGTATTGGTTCGCTGTCGAGCTCGGCTTTCTGAGGATTTTGGCCCTATAGAAGTATGTTTTATCGTATTGTATTTTATTGGCAGAACCCAAAGACACTATTATTGTACGAGTGGAATACAAAGGTGATATTACGCATACAAACACGTTGGAATTTACTATTTTCACACCAGTTATCGTGAAAGTGGAAATGGCATGCTTCCTGAGATGAAAAACATAACCATGGTTATTATCATCAAGCATAAACATCACAACAAAACTAGCAACTTTCCGGTCGTATATTTTGGAAACGATCATTAACTAATCAAGTTAAAGTTGACGTTAACAAACGCACCACTAGCTAGACTAAAACTGGTCTCCACAGACGAACACATCCCATTACCTTAACAAAGTTCGGTTAGCGAGGGCTCTGGTTGTGTCACCATTCACCCATGTGGGCGAAACATCGGACAGTGAATCGAGAAGACCCGGTTTCGATTCCACCTGGTGCTTTTTCAAACTTCGGCAATTTCTTTCACTTGTTTCAGGTCACTTAGCAGTATAAATTAAAACAAGGCTATGGACAGTGGTAGCTATGTGGACGAGTAGTCGTGGCGGCGAAAGAAGTAGTTTGTGTTGGAATGTAGAAGTGAAGCACAAAGCGCTTTGAGTGGTCCTCCTAAATGCCTCGCCGTATAAGAAGGAAACTGCCGTTTCCTTTACGTGCATTTCATATACCGACAAAATCTTCAACCAAGAAATCCGTATATTCTTCGATCAATCAATTGGCATGCACGATACACTTCCGACTATGGTGATAAGAAGTGATATCAACAGGCTTCTCCAAAACAATTTCGCAAGGAACAGTGAATGGAGGGCGTATAAGACAGAAAAAAGCTGGATCGTGGAGGTGGCGAGGATCCAAGTGGGATGGAGAAGCACTGTACGAAAAGCATATGTTACTCAAGATATGCCCCAATGAAAGCCTGTGACAATGGAAAGGTGAAGGCGAAGGAAGAAACATGTTTGGTCGAACTGTATCAACCGTGACGTTTGGAAATAACGATTTTTTAAATATAGAAAGCTTAGCACCAGTTTTTCAATAATTGGAAATACCTGTTTCAGAATATAAATATGGAGTAATTCGAATCTGGGCAGCTCCACCCATGTAAGGTCACGCACTGCGTACACAAATCACTCAATACAGTGGAAACAATTAAATATATTGGATAATAAATCAAAGACAGGCGACCTTTTCACAACGCTTTAAGCATCATTAGGCCAACAACATCGTCGTTCTAATGGAAATGAAACATGTTAAGAGTGATGAACAGTTTATAGCCCAATAACGTCCTCCGCAGCGACCTATAAATGTTTGATTCACTGACATCTGGCTTGTATTGGCCATGATCATGGCTTGTTCGAATGTGTCTACAAAGATAATGGTTGAGAGAATGTTGCTGCGCTATCTGATGATCGCCACCGTGTACTCCGCCCAAGGCGCATACACCACGGTGTACGCTGCTAAAAGCCGTGGCTCGCACACCACAGTGTATGCTGCCCAATACCCTGGATCACCCGTTCCACAGCACAGTAAGTACAAACAGAGTGGTATGTTTGACATGCATAACAAAGGAGGCTTGTCACTGTTACTCGCAAAAGTTTTCTTTACATTGTACCTTCTGTAGATTACTATACTGCATACAAAAGGGTAGAACGTATATACGCATTACATGCTATGCCTAGGATGACGTTCACCTTGAGCTGGTGGGAAAGTTCAACACGGGATGGAAGGAGGGAACAACTAGCTAGGACTGGTGGAAAATACTTATTCTATGGATGGTAGGAAGGAGCAACTAGGATTTGGAAGAGGAAGTCTTCATCACATTGAGATCACCCGATACCATTCCCTAAAACTGAACACGTATTTATGCCAAATTTAAATTCCATCAATCGTTGCCGGTCCTTGCTGTAATGGTGATTTTTGCGCGTTCCCATTCATCATAAGGTTGAAAGATTCCAGTTTGTTGCAAATTTGGGCTCAGGTTCCTGAGGATATATGCGCTATAGAAGTTAACTATTGCTAATATTACTATTATTCTTATTAGTGTTATTATTATTATTATTAGTATAAGTATTAGTAGTAGTAAAATTAGTAATAGTAGTAAAATTAGTAATAGTAGTAGGAATAGTAGTAGAATTAGTAATTGTAATAGTAGCAGTAGTAGTACTAGTAATAGTAGTAGTAGTAGTAGTAGTAGTAGTAGTAGTAGTAGTAGTAGTAGTAGTAGTAGTAGTAGTAGTAGTAGTAGTAGTAGTAGTAGTAGTAGTAGTAGTAGTAGTAGTAGTAGTAGCAGCAGCAGCAGCAGCAGCAGCAGCAGCAGTAGTAGTAGTAGTAGTAGTAGTAGTAGTAGTAGTAGTAGTAGTAGTAGTAGTAGTAGTAGTAGTAGTAGTAGTAGTAGTAGTAGTAGTAGTAATAATAGTAGTAGTAGTAGTATTAGTAGCAGCATCAGCAGCAGCAGCAGTAGTAGTAGTAGTAGTTGTAGTAGTAGTATTAGCAGTAGTAGTAGTAATATTATTATTATTATTAGTAGTAGTAGTAGTAGTAGTAGTAGTAGTAGTAGTAGTAGTAGTAGTAGTAGTAGTAGTAGTAGTAGTAGTAGTAGTATTAGTAGTAGTAGTGGTAATTGTAGTAGTGGTAGTAGTATTAGTAGTAGTAGTAATAGTAGTAGTAGTAATAATAGTAGTAGTAGTAGTGGTAGTAGCAGTAATAATCATGGTAGTGGTACTACAATTAAGGCTGCTTGTACGGTCCCAGTAAGGCAGGCAGAAGGGTGCTGCTAGGGATGTAAGCAGTGTGCTACTAATGATGGTATGAGTGTGTTATCATATCAGGCAGGAGGGTGCTCTTAAAGCTGGTTGCAAAGTGTAGCAAGGGATAACAGGAGGGTGTTACTGCGGCTATGGCCTGATATAAGTGTGCTACTAAGTCCAGAAGGAGGGTGCTACTGCAGCAGGCATGAGGGTGCTACTAGGTGCGAAGGATGGTGGTAATAAACCTGGTAGGAAGGTGCTACTAGGGCTGGCACGAGGGTTCTACTACAACAGGTAGGAGGGTGTTACAAGAGCTGGTAGTAGTGTTCTACTAGAGCGGGTAGATGTGTTCTACTAGGGCTGGTTCGAGGGTACTATTAGGCATGACGGGTATTAACGGGGAATATTGAAATTGTTACCAGGGCTGGTAGGAGGGTGTTACTACATTTTGAAAGGGAGGGTGAGAGAGAGAGCAACTAAGTTTGGTAGGAGGTATTACTAGGGCTGTTTGGAAGGTGTTACCAGAGCTGATAGTAAGGTGTTACTGGGGCATGTAGCAAGGTGCTACTATGACGGGTAGGAGGGATTTGCTATATCTGGTAGGATGTTATTTCTAGGGCTTGTAGGAGGGTGTTACTAGAACAGGTAGGACGGTACTACTAGAGCTGGTAGGAGTGTGATACTAGGGCTGGTATGAAGACGTTGCTACACCTGGCAGGAGATTATTCATAGCGATTATGGAGCATTGTTTCCAGAGCTGGTTGGAGTATGTATCTGCGGTTTGTAGTAGGGTGGTAGTAGAGTTGGTAGGAGGGTGTTACTAAGGCTTGTATGAGGGAGCAATTCGGGAGGGTGTTGCAAAGGCTGGTAGGAAAACTAGTACGAACGTGATGTTAGGCCTAATGGGAGGTTTTGCTAAGTCTGGTGTTGTGGTTTTCCTCGAACTGGTAGGAGGGTGTTACTATGCATGGTGGATACTTAGGCAAGTAGGAGGGTTCTACTAAGGCTGGTTGGAGAATTTTGCTAGGATTTGTAGAGTTGGTACAAATATGCTTCTAAGGCTGGTATTAAAGACCAGTATTGGTAGGAACATTGCTTTTAGGCATGGTAGGAGGAAGTTCTAGGGCTTTTGGAATGGTGTTCCCATGGCTTGTAGGAAAACGTATATGTGGCTGGCTGGAGGGCGGCAAGATTGCTGATAGTAGCATGTTACTACGGTTCGTAGGAGTGACCAGCTTGTAGAGGGGTATTAGGTGGGTTATTATTCATTATTATGCCGAACTTATAAAGCGCTCTTTTCATTCATAAAAGCCTGCTCAAAAGCATGTACACAATGAATAGAATACTCATAGACAGTAAAAACAACAAAGCATAAAAACGGTAATATGGTAGAAAAATTAAATATTATAGAAGACTGGATATAATAAGATGAATATGTATACATTGTTTTAAAAAAATTAATAAAAAAGAAAAACTTGAAACTAAACTAGAAATAGTTAAGAATTAACATGAACCAGGAAGAAATGTGCTTTAGCAGCTTCTTGAAAGTGTTCAGTGTTTTTGCTTCACGAATGTGAGCCGGTAGCGCATTCCACAACTTAGTTGCTGAACACTGGAATTTTCTGTCGCCGTAAGTAACTGTTCTAGCCCTTGGAACTTCTAGTGTCAAGTAATCCATGGATCGTAGCGGTCTTATTGATTTGTACACATTCAGCATGTCCGGTATATATCCTGGAGCCTGTCCATGTAAGACTTTATAAGTGTGCATCAGGATTTTTAATTGGACACAATAGTTAACAGGTAACCAGGTTTCTCAACATTGGTATGATGTGGCTGTAGCGTGATGTTTTGGTTACAATCCGTGCCGCGGAGTTCTGAGATAACGCCTAATGTGCCCAATGTTGCGGAACTGATAGTATCCAGACCTACATATACTGTTCAAATATTGCTCCATGTCGAAGATAACACACAGTCATATAATGTCAGTGTCGCCAACACGCACAGTGACATTTTCCATCTGCATGCTTGGATGTGAACAACATAACCTCAGTCTTTTCACTGTTCAGTTTAGGATGGCTCCTCTCAATTAGTTCCAGGGAATCTGTTTGGGCTGCACCGTCCTTCGGCTTGAACGAGATGTACAACTGGGTGTCATCCGCATAGAAGTAATAACACAGTCCAAACCAACGGATTTTGTCGTAGGCATGTTCTACGACAAACTATTCAACACGTCTATCGCACACATCTGTCTTCATTACTTACGCTGGAATCCCAGCGAATGCTACTGTGACAGTTCCTGTTTGTCTGGTCCAAAGGTAACTCGTAACAATTACGGAGACATTTTACGAAATCGAATATCACCACCTGCTCAATGCGACATAGTTAAAAGTATGTTGCATTAGTTGTCACAGCTGATAGCTTGTATACACGTTCACCATTGTGATCGTCACAGTTCGCTGGAGATGGCCCTACAACTGCGCAATACTGTCTTATAAAAAAAACACTAAAATCCGGAAAGATAAAATATTCACGTTAAAATCTGATGACATTACAGTCGTACGCTTACGTTCACAATCAAACTAGGTGTATAATTAATGTTCAATACAGCGTATAATTTGCAATAATGGCGTTATTACTTGGACAGTGTTACACGTGGCAGCTGCACAAGCGCACACCTATTATCGTTATATTATTATGGTTATTCTACAGCTGTTGGGTACTGTTGTGCAACTTCGGCTCTTAGGAGGGTTTTGCTAGGTTTGGTAGGTAAGTGTTACTAGGACTGGTAGGAATGGTTTACTTTTGGCTGGTGGGAAGGCCTGGAGGTTACTAGGCCTGGTAGCAGGAGGTCACTAGGGCTGGTAGCAGAATGTCACTAGGGCTGGTAGCAGGAGGTTACTAGGGCCGGTAGCAGAAGGTCACTAGGGCTGGTAGCAGAAGTTTACTAGGCCGGTAGCAAAAGGTCACTAGGGCTGGTAGCAGGAGGTTACTAGGGCCGGTAGCAGAAGGTCACTAGGGCTGGTAGCAGAAGTTTACTAGGCCGGTAGCATAAAGGCAATAGGGCTGGTAGCAGAAGGTACCTAGGGCCGGTAGCAGAAGGTCACTAGGGCTGGTAGCAGAAGGTTACTAGGGCTGGTAGCAGGAGGTCACTAGGGCCGGTAGCAGAAGGTCACTAGGGCTGGTAGCAGAAGGTCACTAAGGTTGGTAGCAGAAGGTCACTAAGGCTGGTAGCAGAAGGTCACTAGAGCTGGTAGCAGAAGGTTACTAGGGCCGGTAGCAGGAGGTTACTAGGACCGGTAGCAGTAGGTCACTAGGGCTGGTAGCAGGAGGTTACTAGGGCTGGTAGCAGAAGGTTACTAGGGCTGGTAGCAGAAGGTCACTAGGGCTGGTAGCAGAAGGTTACTAGGGCCGGTACCAGGAGGTTACTAGGGCCGGTAGCAGAAGGTCACTAGGGCTGGTAGCAGAAGGTCACTAGGGCTGGTAGCAGAAGGTTACTATGGCCGGTAGCAGGAGGTTACTAGGGCCGGTAGCAGAAGGTTACTAGGGCTGGTAGCAGAAGGTCACTAGGGCTGCTAGCAGGAGGTCACTAGGGCTGGTAGCAGAAGGTCACTAGGGCTGGTAGCAGAAGATTACTAGGGCTGGAAGCAGGAGGTTACTAGGGCCGGTAGCAGAAGGTCACTAGGGCTGGTAGCAGAAGGTCACTAGGGCCGGTAGCAGGAGGTCACTAGGGCTGGTAGTAGAAGGTCACTAGGGCTGATAGAAGAAGGTTACTAAGGCCGGTAGCAGAAGGTTACTAGGGCTGGTAGCAGGAGGTCACTAGGGCTGGTAGCAGAAGGTTACTAGGCCTGGTAGCAGGAGGTTACTAGGGCTGGTAGCAGGAGGTCACTAGGGCCGGTAGCAGAAGGTCACTAGGGCCGGTGTGCGTTTATTATTATTGCTTGTAGGAAGTTGTTAATAACGCTGGTAGGCGGGTGTTCCTAGGGTTGTTACATTGTCTAATTGCAACCTGTATTTTGTGGGATTAATTAAGTGTACGTTCAATGATGCTATGCTATCATTATTTGTTTTATTAATACCCTGGACTATATGTGGGCATATTGTTTGGAATTCAAATTTAAAATACATATTTGGATTTAGTGGCATTTAAGTGCAGCTGTTTAAAAAAAAATAGCACGTCATATAAAGGGACATATTGATGCCAAAAATAAATTGAAAACGAAATGTTACTGAGATAATTACGTAGATGTAATATTGTCAAAATTAGCGTATTAATAATTGTTTGCTATCAGAGTTAGTTTAAACAATCCAGCAAGCACAAGTACAATTCAATACTAACAAAATACTTCAACGTCGAAGAGTTATAGTTGAAACGATTTCGTTTTATGCTAAAACATATTATTGTGCGATATGTGTAGTGCTTTGATGCATTGCCATTAATGTTAATTAACTCCGAATGTATATTTCTTGTTAGTATTCTTCTAAAGTGTAGTTGTTCGCTGCAACAACCAACCATAGCGATGAGTTATTCTTCTATAGTTCTAATAGTTCGCAAATCGACATAATTGTGTTCAACCAAGGAGCTAACGATTCATCTAGCGTATGTTTACAAGGATCACCTAAGGTTCGAGGCGATTTAGTCTTCTTGGGTAACAAAACGTTTCCAGACACAATGTCATCTACATTTCTGGTTGTCAGTACGGCACAAGTGTATGAGTTTACTGACACGCATGTTATTATGCCGTGGCGTTACAATGGCACATGGATCAATAGTACGGCAGCCTTGGTTTGTGAACACGACATATTCAGTTGTAATACGGTCACATTTCCGGCGAATGAATACATCGACAAGGGTGAGTCATTCGTGGTGTACCATGGAATATCGCAAGAAGTGCAAATCCGCGAGAGAAATGTTCTTAGACTGGAATCGAATGCGATCGTGTTGTGTGTGTCAATGCTTTCTAATCTGACCGGGATTCTTGGTGACAATCACGACAGCAAAACAGCTGATTCTACTGTCCAGAATATAATTACATTGATCGGGAACACTTTGTCAATGGCGTGTCTCGTATGCACGATGATCACCTACTGTATGTTCAAAGAGATTAGCACTCGAGCAGGGAAATGCATAATGAATCTATGCGGAGCGTTGTTCTTTGCTCAGCTATCTTTCCAGATGAGCAGAACTTTCATGTCGTATCGTGAGGTTTGCGTCGCCGTGGCCGTCTTCCAACACTACACATGGCTAGTTGCCTTTCTCTGGATGAACGTACTTGCTTTCGATACATCGTGCACATTTGCTGATCTGAAGCAATCTAACGGTGTTCGCGATACATCTCGTCTTCGTTGTTTTGCCGTATACGCCTGGGGACCAGCTGTCTTTGTCGCTGTCTGTCTGGGTATCGAATTCGGCACGAAGCTACCTTTCAACTATGGCAACAAGATGATGTGTTGGATTTCAGGCCCCATAGCCATGGAATATTACATTGCAACTCCTCTAGCCGCAGTGATCATAGCCAATGCTGTGTTGTTTGTTCGCACCGTCGTTGCTCTAAGACGTGCCATGTCAACGGCCAGCAGAGCGCGACAACCGAAACAACAACGCCGGATGTTCGTCATTTACATACGGTTGACGTCACTGATGGGCTTCACGTGGCTGTTCGGTTACTTAGCAATGATCGACGTTCTACGTTTCTTGACGTACCCGTTCATTGTGTGCAACACTTGTCAGGGAGTCTTTATATGTGTTTCTTTTATGCTGACGCCAACAGTCCGAAGACTCATGACGAGATTGGCGCAATGCCACACAGAGCAGGAGCACAAACGTGATGTCCAATTTGTCGAGAGCCATTTCGCCAGAATACTGTAACACCCGTCTGTAATATCTTACTGACAAGTCATCAGCCTGTATGTGTGTGTGTGTCCGTCTACACGACAGAACCAAATAAATGTTTGGTTTTTGTGTGATTAATTTAAAGTTTGATGAACTATCATATGCCAATTTTAGCCAACTGTTCCATACACACAGTGAATGTGGAGGAGATAAAATTTCGGAAATTGCGATATCAATCGCTCAATTTCGAACACTTTGACCAAGCAGCAGTTGGCACAAACAGTAGCAGATGATTCAGCCAAGCGAGTCCACCGCCCTGCAATACTCAATAAAAGCTCTCTATCAGTTGGTCGGCTTTGTGTATGGAAAGCCAGGCAGCAATTCATTATTGAAAGTTCTAGCAATGAACGACATTTCCTTTACGCAGCCAACTAGAATAAGTCAACGAGGAGGAACATTGCTACGGAGACCCATTCAAGTGGTATTGTCTGGCTTCAGGCGCGTTCAATGTGTTAACTCTACAGTCGGCAAAGTGAGACATTGCAATAACAATACTATCAACCTGGACGATATGACACACGCACACACAGAAGCGCCACACACGCGCCCTTGGGAGCAACGTACAATATAACGTTAACATTAGCAGAAATGGGGCTAATCACAGCAACCTCATCAACGTACATTTGAACAAGTGGGATGTACCAACCACCATCAATACTTTGAGTCTGTGACCAACGACTTCCTACCATTGTTAGCCATTGATGAATTCTTCCCTCCTGGGGACGACACCACCGTCCCAGATGCATGCATCATCAACGTCGATGAAGTAGCCAAATCACTATCACGAATTAAAACCCACAAAGCAATCAGTCCGTACGAGATAACCAACTGGATCTTACATGACCACGCCACCATTTCTCTTCGATTTCAGCAAAGCATTTGACCGAGTCGACCATCACATTTTATATATTTGGACAAATCGGCTTCATACATATTAATGATCTGCAAACAGTATATTAACATATAAAATATGTCGATGATTGCAAAATATGGAAAGTTTTTCATCCTCCGGAATTGACAGCTCACTCCATGTAGCACTAGACGAAGTCAGACAATGGACATCTGACAACAATATGGTGCTGAACTAAAACAAGACGAAATAACTGCGAATATGTTTCAAGAAATCAACTCCAGACATCACACTGCTAACAATCAACGGTAGACCAATCTAACAAGTTATCATCACTCGTCTACTAGGCATGACTCTATCTGAAGTTCTGAAGTGGCAATCACACATAGACGAAATCACTACAAAACATCGCAACGTCTATATTTAATTATCCTCCTCAAACGAACTGGCATTTACCCTTACTATGTCATCAACATACACACTTCACGCATGCCTAGTGTGGCACACGAGCCTTATGAAAAAACATATATAATACATTCAGAGACGGGCAATGCGGATTTTCCAATATAAGTCATACACCCAAGCCATCACCACAGATAATCTATCAACGGAACGCAACAGGAGGGAGACGTTAAGCTGAACATTATTCACAAGCATGCAACAAACTACACATCAACTACTCCGTGTTCTGCCTCTCTCCGGGAAACTCAGTATACAACTCGAAACACACTTATTGTGTGTCGCGTTGCCGAATTTGAAGATGTCAGAACTCTTTTAGACCATACGCTTTAAAACTCTGGCAGTAATTTTAAATTCATGTATAAATGAGATACTTTCTACGCAATAGTAGTAGGCCATATACTTCATTTTACTATAGTATTGCCTGTTTTATTTAGTGATTACGTCGTTTTATATGTAAATTATTTATTTACAAACATAACGTTAAACATGATGCGCATACAACTTTTAAATTGGTCATATTTTTAGTTATATTTTCCTTAATTAATTTATTAGCATTCGTTGTTTTACTGTATGTGATGGATCCACACATGTCACGGTATGTTGGTACGCCAGTATGTTGTGGATCCACATATTTCACGGTATGTTGTTACGCTGGTACGTTATCGATCCATATGTATAACACAGCTTTTCGGAATGTTTTGGGTTCATGTATATCACGGTATGTTGGCATGCAAATATGACATGGATGCATGAATGTTACAGTTTCGGTTTGCAGGTATGTTATGGATCCATACATATATCACGCTGGGTATGTAGACATGTATGTTATTGAAATATGCATGTCACGGTATGTCGGTGCGCCGGTATGACATGGATCTATATATGACACGGTATGTCGGTATGCCGGTATGTTATGGATCCATTGTATGTAGGTAAGCCTGTTTGTTATGGATCCACGTATGTGACGGCATGTTGGTAGGTCAGTATGTTACATATTCATATATGTCATGGTACGACGATACGCTGGTATATTAAGGATCCATATATGTCAATGTATGTCGGTACGGCGTCACGGTACGGCGATACGCCAGTAAGTTATATACCCATAAAAGTCATGGTATCACTGTATGTCGGTATGCCGGTATGTTACGGACCCATATATGTCACGGTATGTTGGTACGCCAGTATGTTATGGATCGATGTATGTCACGGCTGTGACAACCAGTAATGTAATAAATTCACTAAAATATACATAACAACCAGGCAAGGCATCAGGGAAGGCGAAAGGAGAGGGTCATTAAAAAATGAACGTTAATCTGAAATGTAATGTAATGTAATTAAATTAAATATAATGTAATGCAATGTAATGTAATGAAATGAAATGAAATGAAATGAAATGTAATGTAATGTCATGTAATGAAATGTAATGTAATGAAATGAAATGAAATGAGAGGTATCATTTAAACATAACTAGCTGATCATCTCAAACAAATTAAGGTGTAACATCCTAAAATTAAGAGGTATTCCAAAAAAGTGAAGGGAACATTATAAAAAATGTAAGGGTTCATTACAAAAAATTAACTAGCCGATCATCTCAATAAAATAAGATTTAATTTCATAGAATTAAGGGTCATATTAAAATACAAATATAACGAGCCATCAAACCGTAAACGTAAGAAGACATACTACTAAGATATCATATCATAAAGAAAACTATAAGGGGTGATTTATCACAAAATAATAAACTGATTGTCACGATAGCTTACTGGATTATTTCAAAAGTGTAATGGGTCATGTAATAAAATAAATTAGAAAAGTAAAGGATGATTTCAAAAAGTGTAAGGGATCATTAAACAAATTATGTAGCTGATTATCTGAAAATATGGATTCATCTCACACAAAATAATGTGGCTTCTTCAAAACGGTATGGGATTACAAAACAAGTAAGTGGTCATTAATAATAAAGTAGCTGTTCGTCTCAATAAATTAAGGGGTCATCTTCAAACATAAACACAATAAAGTGGGTATCTAAAAAAGTTAAAGGAGCATATGAAAAACGTAAATATTCCGCTTAGTATTTTAACATGGTTATGTTGTTAGCTATTCTCAGTATAATTTTTCTTTTCGAAATTGTATTGCCTGTAAAATACTACTATGTATGTAAAGCGCATGAGAGCAATATATATTGATCGGACGCTATATACAAATTATTTTATTATTATTATTATTATTATCACTATAGTCGTCACTTAGACGACCCCTTAATTGGCTTCATCATCATAATAATGTATAATCCTCATCATCACCTTCTTCATCGTCATTATTCATTATTCACATCATCATCATCTTCATGATTATCATCATTAGTTTTATTACATTACCGGTCGATTATTACATTACCGATCGAGTTCATCCATTATCGCTTTATGATTGCATTAGAACAGGTGTAGAGATCGGTCGTGTTACTACCGCAGGTGACCGAGTTCACGTGATCGAATTATTAATAACGTCGCTTGTTATAGCGGCAGCCTTGTGTGATCTCGCGACATTCTCATCTCGTCGAGACGGTCAAGTCGTCAGATGTATGACCGTCGTAAAGCAAATGAGCAAAGCGCAATTAGACTACAGCCATAACGGATTAGTCACCTGCTTCCACGATACTAAGATAGAGGGTCAGTGTTCAGAGAGATCTCGAAAATTCGTGATGGACGGTGTCGACTCGTCGAGAAGGCGGAACAAACCAAGCGATGCGGCCCCCACATCGATAGGCGCTAAGGGGGAGGAATAAGTAATAGCGAGGATGTGGAATGCGCAAAGTGCATGCGTTCGTACGCTTGCATGCATGTGTGCGTGCGTGCGTGCGTGCGTGCGTGCGTGCGTGCGTGCGTGCGTGCGTGTGTATATTTGTGTGAATAATTTTTTTTCTCGAAAGTATCAACAATAGGGGAAATATAATTATATAGTGTCCCTTACATAAATATACGTTATATTAACTTATCATTAAGCAGAATATATTGCAATTATAATCGCTAAGTTACAAAATGTGTATGCAAAACTCTCACAATTGTGCGTCTAATCATATGTTTATACGATTGGGGGTAACACAGATGTTTCAACGACTGGACCACGTGGCATGTTGCGACAATTATTGCGTCATTATACTATGTCCTTACCAAAGGTCTGGCTATAACACATATGTCATCAGAAGGTATTGTTTCTTTAATGACGATACAATCTATAATGACAGTTACGTGTGTAATGCAAATACCGTTTATATCACCTTACTATTATCTAGCTAGCGTGTGTTTGCTACTCTTCCTAGACAATTTGTATCTCGGCCGCAAAGAAACGTCAAGGGTTCATCTACGATTCCTGTAAGGAGGTTAAAACATTTTAAATTCACCACTCTATTACCATAAATCGTATAATTACCCTGAATCATAGATTATTAGTAACTCTTCGAGAGTTCCGAGTTTCGTGAACCGGCCACTGCACATATGCTGTGAGGTAAGTCGTAGGCAACAACGGCGTTACCATGCCAACCATGGCGCCACCGTTTGGAGTATGAAAGACGGCGTGTGGTGGTTTGTCCAATTGCCAAGTTATCACGTCCGGAGGATGTATGCATCGATAACCATTCATGATCTTCCGAATTATCATATACGATATTTGGCATCGATTCATTGAGGTAATACGTACGTGGACACACCTTTTAAAACAACACATTTTTGACACCACCGTTGAATTAAGTGTAAAGATAGCGTGTAGTTTCAATTAACAAATGTTGAATAATAAGAAATATTTCCTTCCGATTGTTTTTTTCCTGGATGCATGATTGGTGTGCAGGAAATGACAGTAACTGAAAAATATACAACTTGATTAAAGCGGCAAATCTTGTATTCTACGTCCAAACCATCAATTTAACATGACTGAAAACTATCCACTTGGCTTATGTCCATGTAATGAGGCAGCATACACGTCACTGTGTCTTTTGTTGTCTTACATGGAGCGTAATAGCGCATCCACCACCTGCAGACGCACACACACACACACACACACACACACACACACACACACACACACACACACACACACACACACAAGATGGAACATTGCAACTGCCATATCGGTGTACCATGTGATGTCAGATAGAAATAAATTGGAGAACTAACGGAAGAAGGACACGCAGTTTGCTACAGAGGAGAAGAAATTTAATATAAATAAATAATAGACCCATAAGAAAGTCAAGAACACTGTACTGTGGTTCTGTCCATCTTTCGACGTCACTATAATAAAAGCATACGTCCCAACCATGATGTGATAACACAGTTTTCTAGTATATGCCGAGTTGTTCGCCTTGGACTGGATCATCAGTAACATTGAAAGGAAAAGGAAATCCATATACGCTTTTTAATAACAGGCCTTTCAACAAGACGTTTGTGTTACGCCCAGCGGCGCCATGGGGTGAATACCCCTAAACGTTTATTTGCAAGGGCACTAAACGTATTATTAGTCTACACGTACCAGTATGGCGTCTAAGCGATTTAGCTGATCCATGCAAAGCGCGAACATTTATATATATATACTGCTTCATCATATTTGTTTAACCTTCACTTTTAAAATATTTATTGCATTTTTAAACTTAGTAATTTGTTTGTATTTAAAACATTTCAAGCTGTATCAAGATCATGACACCAATATTCATAATGAGTGTTTTCTTCTTGTCCAGTTCACTTGCTTTGCGAGGCGATGGCTTTGCCTCAATCTTTGTTTTAACCACACATTGTTTCCAATCCCTCGATCAAAACCAAGTTTTAAACTTACCATAATGTTTATGCTAGCTGGAGATGTAAGCTTCAATCCTTGGCCTGCCCCAAGTCATAATGTAAGGTTTGCAACAACAATCATCCGATCAGTTCGGAGTAAGAATGCATCACTCAGTGATTTGCTACTTTCTAAAAGGATTGACAGTCTGGCTGTTATAGAAACACGGTTCAGACCACGTGACATTGCTGCATGTATTTCTGACATTTCTCCTTCAGGTTACTCTTTTCACCATCGACCACATTCAGTTGGTAGATGTGGGGTGTCGGTTTTATCGTTTAGAATGTTTCACAGTTCACATATTTTAGTTGCTTAGTTAACGTTCTATCCCTGAATATTCAAGTGATGAGTCAATTTGTTTTGAACTACCAGACTCTTCTTCCTCAGCACATTTGTATCTATCTTTATCGCACACCGGGACAGCCAGCTAAATTCCTAGAAGAATTCCAGGAATTACTGGAAACTTTTCTAAGGTTGCTCTCGGAAATGTACATCTCAGATGAATTTAATCTTCATTTGGAAACATCATCAGCAATAAACTGTTCATTTGCTGACATTTTGACGTGATTTAATTAAAAATAACATATCACTTTTGTAACACACATCCATGGCCACTGACTCGACTTCGTAATTAGTCGATCAACCCGGGACACTATCCAGGTACTTACAGTTCTGGATGGCTTAGCAGGTCACCACACTGTCATTGTAGATGTCAACATATTAAGAACACCGGTATTATCAAATCGCAGGATCTAAAACCTACCAATTTGACTTGGCCTATCCGCCTTTGCTCCTCAACTCACCACCATCACTGTTGACGATTCGGAAAGGAATTTGGATTAAGATTTGCCTGAATCTTTGGTATTGGTGCGCTGTCGAGTTCGGCTTTCTGAGGATTTTGGCCCTATAGAAGTATGTTTTATCGTATTGTATTTTATTGGCAGAACCCAAAGACACTATTATTGTACAAGGCGAGTAGAATACAAAGGTGATATCACACATACAAACACGTTGGAATTTACTATTTTCACACCAGTTATCGTGAAGGTGGAAATGGCATGCTCTCTGAGATAAAAAACATAACTACGGTTATTGTCATCAAGCATAAACATCACAACAAAACTGGCAACTTTCCGGTCGTATATTTTGGAAACAATCGGTAACTAATCAAGTTAAATTTGACGTTGACAAACGCTCCACTAGCTAGACTAAAACTGGTCTCCACAGACGAACACATCCCACTACCTTAACAAAGTTCGGTTACCGAGGGCTCTGATTGTGTCACCATTCACCCATGGGGGCGAAACATCGGACAGAGAATCGAGAAAACCCGGTTTCGATTCCACCTGGTGTCGTTTCAAACTTGGGCAATTTATTTCACTTGTTTCAGGTCACTTAGCAGTATAAATGAAAACAAGGCTATGGACAGTGGTAGCTATGTGGAAAAGTAGTCGTGGCGGCGAAATTGCAGCGCGACTGAATGCATCCCAAAGAAGTAGTTTGTGTTGGAATGTAGAAGTGAAGCACAAAGCGCTTTGAGTGGTCCTCCTAAATGCCTCGCCGTATAAGAAGGAAACTGCCGTTTCCTTTACGTGCATTTCATATACCGACAAAATCTTCAACCAAGAAATCCGTATATTCTTCGATCAATCAATTGGCATGCACGACACACTTCTGACTATGGTGATAAGACGTGATATCAACAGGTTTCTTCAAAACAATTTCGCAAGGCATAGTGAATGGAGGGCGTATAAGACAGAAAAAAGCTGGATCGTGGAGGTGCCAAGGATCCGAGTGGGTTGGAGAAGCACTGTACGAAAAGCATATGTTACTCAAAATATGCCCCAAAGACAGCCTGTAACAATGGAAATGTGAAGGCGAAGGAAGAAACATGTTTGGTGGAACTGTATCAACCGTGACGTTTGGAAATAACGATTTTTTAATATAAAAAGCTTAGCACCAGTGTTTCAATAATTGTAAATACCTGTTTCAGAATATAAACATGGAGTGATTCGAATATGGGCAGCTCCACCCATGTAAGGTCACGCACTGTGTACACAAATCACTCAATACAGTGGAAACAATTAAATATATTGGATAATAAATCAAAGACAGGTGACCTTTTCACAACGCTTTAAGCATCATTTGGCCAACAACATCGTCGTTCTAATGGAAATGAAACATGTTAAGAGTGATGAGCAGTTTATAGCCCATTAACGTCCTCCGCAGCGATCTATAAATGTTTGATTCACTGATATCTGGCTTGTATTGACCATGATCATGGCTTGTTCGAATGTGTCCACGACGACATTGGTTGAGAGAATGTTGCTGCGCTATCTGATCATCGCAACCGTGTACACTGCCCAAAGCATTGGCGCATACACCACGGTGTACGCTGCCCAAGGCCGTGGCTCTCACACCACAGTGTATGCTGCCCAATACCCTGGATCACTCGTTCCACAGCACAGTAAGTACAAACACAGTGGTATGTTTGACACGCATAACAAAGGAGGCATGTCACTGTTACTCGCAAAAGTTTTCTTTATATTGTACCTTCTGTAGATTACTATACTGCATACAAAAGGGTAGAAGGTATATAAGCATTACATGCTATGCCTAGGATGACGTTCACCTTGCGCTGCTGGGAAAGTTCAACACGGGATGGAAGGAGGGAAACACTAGCTAGGACTAGTGGAATATTCTTATTCTAGGGATGTTAGGAAGGAGCAACTATGATTTGGAGGAGGAAGTCCTCATCACATTGAAATCACCCGATACCATTTCCTAAAACTGAATACGTATTTATGTCAAATTGAATTTCCATTTTGAAATCGTTGTCGGTCCTTGTTCTAATGGGGATTTTTGCGCGTTCCCATTCATCATAAGGTTGAAAGATTCCAGTTTGTTGCAAATTTGGGCTCAGGTTCCTGAGGATATATGCGCTATAGAATTAACTATTGCTAATATTACTATTATTCTTATTAGTGTTGTTTTTATTATTATTATTAGTATAAGTATTAGTAGTAGTTGTAGAATTAGTAATAGTAGTAAAATTAGTAATAGTAGTAGAATTAGTAATTGTAATAGTAGTAGTAGTAGTAGTAGTAGAAGTAGCCGCAGCAGCAGCAGCACCAGTAGTAGTAGTAGTAGTAGTAGTAGTAGTAGGCGTAGTAGTAGTAATAATAGTAGTAGCAGCAGCATCAGAAGTAGTAGTAGTAGTAATTGTAGTAGTAGTAGTAGTAGTAGTAGCAGCAGCAGCAGCAGCAGCAACAGCAGCAGCAGCAGCAGCAGCAGCAGCAGTAGTAGTAGTAGTAGTAATAATAATAGTAGTAGTAGTAGTAGTAGTAGTAATAATAGTAGTTGTTGTAATAGTAGTACCAGTAGAAATAGTAGTAATAGTAGTAGTGGTAATTGAAGTAGTAGTAGTAGTAATAGTATTATTATTATTATTAGTAGTAATATTATAATTATTATTATTATTATTAGCAGTAGTAGTAGTAGTAATATTATTATTATTATTATTATTATTATTATTATTATTATTATTAGTAGTAGTAGTGGTAGTAGCAGTAATAGTAGTAGTAATACTACTAAAGCTACTCTCTCAGGCATGAGGGTGCTACTAGGTCGGTTCCGAAGGATGGTTCTAATAAGCCTGGTAGCAAGGTGCTACTAGGGCTGGCACGAGGGTTCTACTAGAACAGGTAGGAGGGTGTTACAAGAGCTGGTAGTAGTGTTCTACCAGATCGGGTAGATGTGTTCTACTAGGGCTGGTACGAGGGTACTACTAAGCATGGAGGGTATTAACGGGGAATATTGAAATTGTTACCTGGGCTGGTAGGAGGGTGTCCCTCTGGCAGGTAGGAGGGTGGAACTACACCAGGTAGGAGGGTGTTACTACAATTTGAAAGGGAGAGAGAGAGAGAGAGCAACAAAGTCTGGTAGAAGGTATTACTAGGGCTGTTTGGAAGGTATTACCAGAGCTGATAGCAGGGTGTTACTAGGGCATGTAGCAAGGTGCTACTATGACTGGAAGGAAGGTGTTTCTAGGGCTTGTAGAAGGGTGTTACTAGAACAGGTAGGACATTACTACTAGAGCTGGTAGGAGTGTGATACTAGGGCTGGTACGAAGATGTTACTATACGTGGCAGGAGATAGTTCATAGCGATTATGGAGCGTTGGTACCAGAGCTGGTTGGAGGATGTCTCTGCGGTTTGTAGTAGGGTGTAGTACAGTTGGTAGGAGTGTGTTACTAAGGTTTGTATAAGGGAGCAATTCGGGAGGGTGTTGCAAAGTCTGATAGGAAGGCTAGTACGAAAGTGATGTTAGGCGTAATGGGAGGGTGTTGCTAGGTCTGGTGTTGTGGTTTTCCTAGAACTGGTAGGAGGGTGTTACTATGCATGGTGGATAATTAGGCAAGTAGGAGGGTTCTACTAAGGCCGGTTGGAGAATTTTGCTAGGATTTGCAGAGTTGGTACAAATATTCTTCTAAGGTTGGTATTAAAGACCAACTAGGATTGGTAGGAAATGGTAGGAGGAGGTACTATGGCTTTTGGAATGGTGTTCCCGTGGCTTGTAGGAAAACTTATATGTGGCTGGTTGGAGGGCGGCAAGATTGCTGATAGTAGAATGTTACTACGGTTTGTAGGAGCAATAAGCTTGTAGAGGGGTATTAGGTGTTTTATTATTTATTATTATGCCGAACTTTTAAAGCGCTCTTTTCATTCATAAAAGCCTGCTCAAATGCGATATACACAATGAATAGAATATTCATAGACAGTAAAAACAACAAAGCATGAAAACGGTAACATGTTAGAAAAATGGAATATTATAGAAGACTGGATATAATAAGATGAATATGTATATAATGTTTTTAAAAAAATTATAAAAAAATAAAAACTTGAAACTAAACTAGAAATAGTTAAGAATCAACATGAACCAGGAACAAATGTGCTTTAGCAGCTTCTTGAAAGTGTTCAGTGTTTTTGCTTCACGAATGTGAGCCGGTAGCGCATTCCACAACTTAGTTGCTGAAAACTGGAATTTTCTCTCGCCGTAAATAACTGTTCTAGCCCTTGGAACTTCTAGTGTCAAGTAATCCATGGATCGTAGCGGTCTTCTTGATTTGTACACATTCAGCATGTCCGGTATATATCCTGGAGCCTGTCCATGTAAGTCTTTATAGGTGTGCATGAGGATTTTGAATTGCACACAACAATTAACAGGTAACCAGTGAAGGTTTCGAAACATTGGTGTGATGTGGCTGTAGCGTGATGTTCTGGTTACAATCCGTGCCGCGGTGTTCTGCACACGTTGTAACTGTCTGGTGCAGTCCACTGAGCAGAGCAATACAATAGTCTAGACGTGATGCTACAAGCCCATTGACTAATGATTGAGTGGCATCGTTTGTGAGATAAGGCCTAATGTGCCCAATGTTGCGGATCTGATAGTATCCAGACCTACAGACATTGTTCAAATGTTGTTCCATGTTCATGGCAGAGTCGAAGATAACACCCAGGTTTTGTACACTGTTCACTGATGTAATGTCGGTGTCGCCAACACGCACAGTGACATTTTCCATATGCATGGCATTATGCTTGGATGTGAATAACACAACCTCAGTCTTTTTACGCTTCAGTTTAGGATGTCAATCTTTCAATGTCCGTGAGGCACCTCTCAATTAGTTCGAGGGAATCTGTTTGGGCTGCACCGTCCTTCGGCTTGAACGAGATGTACAACTGGGCGTCATCCGTATAGAAGTAATAACACAGTCCAAACCGACGGATAATGTCGTAGGCATGTTCTACGACAAACTATTCAACACGTCTAGCGCACATATCTGTCTTAATTACTTACGCTAGAATCCCGGCGAATGCTACTGTGACATGGCCTGTTTGTCTGGTCCAAAGGTAACTCAATTACGGAGACATTTTACGAAATCGAATGTCACCAACTGCCCAATGTGACAGATTTAGAAGTATGTTGCATTAGTTGTCACAGCTGATAGCTTGTATACACGTTCACCATTGTAATCGTCACAGTTCGCTGGAGATGGCACTACAACTGCACAATATGTAAGAACAGTAAAATCCGGAAAGATAAAATATTCACGTTAAAATCTGATGACATTACAGTCGTACGCTTACGTTCACAATCAAATTAGGTGTATAATTATTGTTCAATACAGCGTATAATTTGCAATAATGACATTATTACCTGGACAGTGTTACACGTGGCAGCTGCCCAAGCGCACACCTATTATCATTATATTAGCATGGTTATTCTACAGCTGTTGGGTACTGTTGTGCAACTTCGGCTCTTAGGAGGGTTTTGATATGTTTGCTAGGTAAGTGTTATTAGGACTAGTAGGAATGGTTTACTTTTGGCTGGTAGGAAGGCCTGGAGGTTACTAGGCCTGGTAGCAGGAGGTTACTAGGGCCGTAGCAGGAGGTTACTAGGCCTGGTAGCAGGATGTTACTAGGGCTGGTAGCATGAGGTTACTAGGGCCGGTAGCAGGATGATACTAGGGCTGGTAGCAGGAGGTAACTAGGGCCGGTAGCAGGAGGTTACTAGGCCTGGTAGCAGGAAGTTACTAGGGCTGGTAGCAGGAAGTTACTAAGGCCGGAATGCGTTTATTACTATTAGTCTTAGGAAGTTGTTAATAATACTAACAAAATGCTTCAACGTTGATGAGTTATAGTTGAAATGATTTCGTATTATGTTAAAAAATATTATTGTGTGATATGTGTAGTGCGTTGATGCATTTCCATTAATGTTAATTAACTCCAAATGTATATTTCTTGTTAGCATTCTTCTATTACGCGACACCCGAAGCAGCTCTTATGTTCAAACACATCACTTGTATATCGTCATCGCTTACTCTTTCCAGACTCGGAGACCAGAGCATTAGTGACACAATCAAACCACAACACAGGCAATGCCGGCAAGGATGTGACGACAGACACCGACGACAGAGCATTAGTGGGAAAGTCAATCAACAAAATAATGTTCCCCTCAGTCAATACTATCAAGGATGCAATTACAGACACGGACACCAAGTCATCAGTGACAGAGTCACTGCACAACACAGCACCCCAATCAATCAATACTGGAAAGGTTGCGAACACAACTGGTGAGAATGTACGCAACAAAGCAAACATTTCCAGCATCACGACTCCCGCACTGACTGACACACAGGACACGTACAGTAACAACAACCGGACAACATCTGCTGAAATAATAACATATATACATCCAACGATAAACGAACTCGAAGCCATGTTGTACGACAAACTATTCAACCTGTCTAGCGCACACATCTGTCTTAATTACTTGCGCTGGAATCCCGGCGAATGCTACTGTGACAGGACCTGCGTCCATCTCGGAGATTGCTGTCTCGAATACGAAGCATCCTGTTTGTCTGGTCCAAAGGTAACGCGCAACAATTACGGAGAAATTTTACGAAATCGAATGTCACCAACTGCCCAATGTGTCTATATTCGCATAACAAATACATTAATTAATGAATTAATGGTTGTGTCGTCTTGCGGGAATATGACAACCACTGGTAATATAATAGTTGATCTCTGCGAACGACCATCCGTGATGAACAACTTTCATACCACAGGGATTCCGGTTATATTTCGGGACGTCATCTACCGCAACCAGTATTGCGCAATTTGCAATAATCCTGGCGAGAATTTCAATGATATGACGACCGCTGGTGTGACCTCTAACTGCTCGAACACAACTAGATCGTACTATTGGCAGCGCTCTGACCGAGATACTAGATACGACCAAAACATTTCCAACTGCGAAATTCAGTTCAATTTCTCAAATGTGAAGAACGTTGGCGACATATATTTCCGCCACAACTGTTCGAAGAAAACACGCCCAGCACACGTCTGCAACGCTGACGTAACTGATCCACGGTTTGATTTCGATTACCTAAGATCGACTTGTGAGAAATATAGGGCGCGCATTTATCACACACCTTCACGTAAACTTTACAATAATCCGCACTGCGCCATGTGTAACGGGCTCACTGACCCACTGACCATGAGTTATGACTTAAATGTGCCACACGGACAATTGGCATCTTTCAAACAGATGTTCGTGCCCGTACAGTTGATTAAGCCATTCGCTGTGTGCGCTGGTGACAGCCTTTACGACCACAAGACTGGTTTTTGCATCACACCGACGTGTCCTCATGGTCACGTAGGTCTGCGAAACAAACAATGTGCGAAACTGAATATGACTTTGCCACAGATGTTGTCAGGGAAACGCGACATTAGAATATATATCGTCATATCGACTGAAAATAAAGAGTTGGAACACTTTGATCTAGAACATATTATCAAAAGTATCGGTGTTGATGTCGTCGGAATTTCAACAAGACATAAACCATGTATCTCTAAAGTGTGGAACAATTGGGATACATTGATGTCCAACATATCAACATGTTGGATTCAAGAGACATTGTCCAGAAGTTTCGCTGATATCGCCTCTAAAGTGGAGTTGTTTGCTGCAACAGCCAACCATAGCGATGAGTTATTCTTCTATAGTTCAAATAGTTCGCAAATCGACATAATTGTGTTCAACCAAGACGTTAACACTTCACCTGGTGTCTGTTTACAAGGATCACCTAAGATTCGAGGCGATTTAGTTTTCTTGGGTAACAAAACGTTTCCAGACACAATTCCGTCTACATTTCTGGTTGTGAGTACGGCCCAAGTGTACGGGTTTACTGAAACGCCTGTTATTATGTCGTGGCGTTACAGCGACACATGGATCAATAGTACGGCAGCCTTGGTTTGTGAACACGACATATTCAGTTGTGATACGGTCACATTTCCGGCAAACGAATACATCGACAAGGGTGAGTCATTCGTGGTGTACCATGGAACATCGCAAGAAGTGCAAGTCCGCGAGAGAAATGTTCTGAGACTGGAATCGAATGCGATCGTATTGTGTGAGTCGATACTTTCTAATCTGACCGGGATTCTTCGCGACAATCACGACAGCCAAACAACTGATTCTATTGTCCAGAATATACTTACATTGATCGGAAGCACTTTGTCAATGGCCTGTCTCGTATGCACGACGATCACCTACTGTATGTTCGAAGAGATTCGCACTCGAGCAGGGAAATGCATAATGAATCTATGCGGAGCGTTGTTCTTTGCTCAACTCTCTTTCCAGATGAGCAGAACTTTCATGTCGTATCGTGAGGTTTGCGTCGCAGTCGCCGTCTTGCAACACTACACTTGGCTAGTCGCCTTTCTCTGGATGAATGTACTTGCCTACGATACATCGTGCACATTTGCTGATCTGAAGCAATGTAACGGTGTTCGCGATACATCTCGTCTTCGTTGTTTTGCCGTATACGCCTGGGGACTACCGGCTGTCTTTGTCGCCGTCTGTCTGGGTATCGACTTCGGCACGAAGCCACCTTTCAGCTATGGTAACAAGATGATGTGTTGGATTTCAGGTCCCCGAGCAGTAGAATATTACTTTGCAACTCCTCTAGCCGTAGTGATCGCAGCCAATACTGTGTTGTTTGTTCGCACCGTCGTTGCTCTAAGACGTGCCATGTCAACGGCCAGCAGAGCGCGACCACAGAAACAACAACGCATGATGTTCGTCATTTACATACGGTTGACGTCACTGATGGGTTTCACGTGGCTGTTCGGTTATTTAGCAATGATCGACGTTCTACATTTCTTGTCGTACCCGTTCATTGTGTGCAACACTTGTCAGGGAGTCTTTATATGTGTTTCTTTTATGCTGACGCCAACAGTCCGAAGACTCTGGCGTGACTGGCGCAATGCCACACAGAGCAGGAGCACAAACGTGATGTCCAATTTGTCGAGAGCCATTTCGCCAGAATACTGCAACACCCGTCTGTAATATCTTACTGACAAGTCATAAGCCTGTAAGTGTGTGTGTGTGTGTGTGTGTGTGTGTGTGTGTGTGTGTGTGTGTGTGTGTGTGTGTGTGTGTGTGTGTGTGTGTGTGTGTGTGTGTGTGTGTGTGTGTGTGTGTGTGTGTGTGTGTGTGTGTGTGTGTGTGTGTGTGTGTGTGTGTGTGTGTGTGTGTGTGTGTGTGTGTGTGTGTGTGTGTGTGTGTGTGTGTGTGTGTGTGTGTGTGTGTGTGTGTGTGTGTGTGTGTGTGTGTGTGTGTGTGTGTGTGTGTGTGTGTGTGTGTGTGTGTTGTGTGTGTGTGTGTGTGCGTGCGTGCGTGCGTGAGTGCGTGCGTGCGTGAGTGCGTGTTTGTGTGTGTGTGTGTCCGTCTACACGACAGAACCAAAGAAATTGTTGGCTTTAGTGTGATTAATTTTAAGTTTGATGAACTATCATATGCCAATTTTAGCAAACTGCTCCATACACACAGTGAATGTGGAGGAGATAAAGTTTCGGAAATTGCGACATCAATCGCTCAATTTCGAACAATTTGACCAAGCAGCAGTTGGCACAAACTGTAGCAGATGATTCAGCCAAGCGAGTCCACCGCCCTGCAATACTCAGTAAAGACTCTCTATCAGTTGGTCGGCTTTGTGTATGGAAAGCCAGGCAGCAATTCATTATTTAAAGCTCTAGCAATGAACGACATTTCCTTTACGCAGCCAACTAGGATAAGTCAACGAGGAGGAGCAATGCTACGGAGACCCATTCAAGTGGTATTGTCTGGCTTCAGGCGCGTTCAATGTGTTAACTCCACAGTCGGCAAGGTGAGACATTTCAATAAAAATACCATCAACCTGGACGATATGACACACACAGAGGCGCCACACACGCGGCTTGGGAGCAACATACAATATAACGTTTAACATTATCAGAAATGGGGTTAATCACAGCAACCTCATCAACGTACAATCGAACAAGTGGGATGTACCAACCACCACCAACTAGCATTCGGAGTGCCTTGGCAAGCAAAATCGATTAAATCAAAGTAGTTAAAGGCAACTACGGAGTGGATGTCCTAGCCGTCACTGAGATATGGTGTACCAGCAGAATTTCATTAAAAAACTCATGTAGCTGATTGTGTGAAAATTTTGGATAATCTCACAAAAAAATTGTGGTTTCACGAAAAAGCTATGGGATCAGAAAACAAGCAAGCGGTCATTAATAGTAAGCTAGCTCACCGTCTCAATAAAATAAGGGATTAATAAATTAAAAATAATCTTACAACATTAAAGGGTCATCTCATAAAAAGTGGTAAACTCAAAAAAATTTCAATGATGTTTTAAAAAATAGACGTGTTGATTAAAAAGTGGCTGATCGACTCAACACATTAAGGGATCGTCTCAAAATATTAAGTGGTCATCTCATAAAATAAAGGTGTTTCTCAACAAAGTCAAGGGGTCATTTAAAAAATGTAAATATTCATTAAAAAGAACTAGCGTCATTTGTCGGATATGCGGAAATCTAGTTTTAGATATAAGCAGGAACACGCTACGCTGGTTTACCGACGACAATGGCGCAGCTCATGAAATATGGTTGTTGTGTGTTCAAGAAGGCCTTTCCCAATAATCCGCTAGAGTGATATTGTTGATTGTAGTTGCAAATGATTAGTTGTATTCATTTTGTTAGATGCATAGCCCCAAAGCAATTGCCTTTTGTTTCCATTTAAGGGATAATCCAGCGAAATATTAAATTAAAAATAAAATAAAATTATATGAAGTGATCGATTCATTTCATGATGACACACCTTATTTATTTGACACAACCAGCTAAATAAGTTTTTTAAAATGATCCCTGCTTTTTATAATATTCGTTAACCTGGTTTGGGAAGACCCCATTATTTTATGAAATTATCCCTTAATTTATTGAAATGATCAGCTAGTTCATTTACGGTGACTAGTTACACTTTTTAATATGATCCATTAACTGTTTTGATAATACACCATTACTTTTGTTGAGATTATCCCTTAATTTGTTGAAACGACCAGATAGTTAACTTGTTAATGACTTATTGTTTTATGACGATCCTTTAACTTTTTTGAGAATATCCTTTCATTTTATGAGATGACCCCTTAACATATTAATTTTTTTGAGACGACCACCTGATTTTACGAGATAACCCCATAATACTTTGATATGATAGGCTAGTCCATTATTAAATGACCACTTCTTCCTCTTCGTCATCACATCCATTAATCACCATCATCATCACCGTCGTTATCATCATTATTATCATCATCATCGTCATCATAATCGTCGTGACTAAGATGATCCCTTAATTGTCATCTTCATCATCATCATAATTTAACAACCTCATCATCAACTACTTCATTATCATTATTAACATCATCATCATCGTCGTCATGATTATCTTCATAATTTTATTGCATTACTGGTCGATTTATTACACTACCGGTCGATTATTATTACTGGTCGATTATTATATTACTGGTTGTAACACACGGCGCACATGATTCGGAAAAAAGTGGTCACAGTACATGTTACGTTCCATTGCTTCTGATGCTGTGTAACTTTCTTGCTTCTCGCTTATTTGTTGTCGTCGTCGTCGTCGTCGTCGTCGTCGTCGTCGTTGTTATAGTCGTAGTCGCCGCCGTCGTCATCGTCGTAGTAGTAGTGGTAGTCATTGTCGTTGTTCTTCGTCGTTTTTTATTGTGTTGTTATCGCCATCGTCGTCGGTTTCGTTGTTTTTTTTTTCTTGCTACAAATGCGTTAGTATTTTTGATATCCTAGCTTTCTACTATGTGGTGTGAATGTGAAGCTATCAACAGCGACATGTTGGCAGCTGTTGGATAATTTCGCATAGTAGGAAGATATTTAACCGGATGTTGATTCTAACCGTGTGCTGGTCTAGATGACCAAATTACTAAATGGCGGGGCTCCTGTTGTACGCTATGATTGCACGATGTAACGTATCGCTGCGCGATGAATTCTACATGAATAGACACTCACATCCAATGTGAAACGACTCCCTAATTTATTATCTAATTAGAGACTCGTATCCCATGTGAAATGATTGTCTATTTACGTATAAGTGAGACTCAGCCAATATAGGGTCGGCCAGTACGGACGGTAGCGTGGTGTCGGTCGAAATAAACCGGCCGTTTGCCGCCATGTTGTTTTAGGTAAATTTGCCCGTAAATGTTCACTTCCGGACCCCAACGATACGTTGGCCGCAATAGCATTTAACACATATAAAACATTTGAAATGAAAATAGAGAGAATAAATAATAGCACATTGGTTTATATTATTTATTAAAACAACTAGCATTAAAATGTGTTAATAATAATACCAATGATTTATTTTATGGCATACATGTATTTAAAGTATTATGGTTTGCACAACTTGGGAACCGTAAGTGCATTATCTCGTCAACTATCGTATCGAAACAAGTATATAAAGATAATCATTTGTGTAGCCTATTACTAAGTGTTGACGTACGTAGTGAATAAATAATACCCTGCAGAGTACGTAAATGGTAATCTTCTGCTACGTAATGCAGCACATTGTGCTACACCTATCAATAAATATGAATGAATATAATTGCATAGTATTGTGTTGTTGTACGTGGTTGCTTATTGTATTAAAATAAATGAAATGCCAACAATTGTTCGATGTGTCTGTTTGTAGCATTACTCAACACTAAAATGCAATGTCGAGTGACGTCACAGCGATTGTACGCGCACCAATTGACCTTTTAGCGGATACCAGATTACGCACTTTGCACATGTCAGTAATGTATAACGCTATAAAATAATATGGGCCTTTCCATATGGCCCTCAACAGAAAAGGTTTATTTGATGAATATGTGGACATATTGATACAGACTATCTATGCGAAATTCAACAATAACATAATGACAATATGTATACCGGAAGCACAAAAATTAAGTCTGGCCCCGATTATAAGCCGTGTGGCGGCACTGTTTGTCGCAAACAATATATCCCCGGCGAGTTCTCGTATCCTGGTGACAATCAGCTAAACGAGATGGCGCCGAAAATGTCAGCACACCCATTTATATATATATATATATATATATATATTATACGATTAATTTGAGATACAGCAGGTACAATTTGGCAATAATTGTACTTCTCAAATAAACTTTGCACAACCAATGTATTTACAATAAAAAATTGTTCTTGCATTTTCGAAAACACAAATAAATAAAAGTGGCATTCGACCCATCCCGGGAAGTCACACACTTGTGCTACATGTGGAAAATCATTATCAACATCCAATATGCTTAAGACCCATCAATATATTCATACAGGTGTAAAGCCATATACGTGTGTTGTATGCGGAAAGTCATTCACAACGTCCTTTTGATGTAAGATTCATGTAAGTTGTCACAAAGGGGTGAAGTCTCACACATGATCTACTTGTAGAAAATCGTTCATAGAGTATGGTCCCCTTAACGTTCATGAAAGTATTCACACAGGTGTGAAGTCAAACACTTGTCCCACATGTATAAAATCATTCACAGAATCACGTGCCTATTCCACACATGAAAGGGTTCACACATGTGTAAAGTTACACACTTGTGCCACATGTGGAAAATCACACACACAGTCAGGTCACTTTAGGGTTCATGACCGAATTCACAGTCTGAAGCCGTATGTATTTTTATGTGGAATATCATTTGCACAAATCAGTAGCCTCAATACACATGAAAAGTTCCACATGAACGATGTTCGTTCCCACACACAAATGTGACTCTATAACAGTTGTACTACAGTTTGAAAATGAAACATATTGTCCTTTGTCGTGTAAGTTTGCGAAGAAATACATGAGGAGTGAAGTTGTACAGAGAATATCGCTAATGCTTGTTGTGCGCGTGTATCATTAGGATTGCCTTTGCTTTGACAACAAGGCAACATTTTGTTTTCTAGAAGAGCGCCATTATTTTATGATTGTTTTCTTCAAACATATTTTCATATTTCTTAATTTAGTTTTCCAATGAATATCAGAGCGTCACTCTGCTGCTTATTTGCACAGAACATAAGTTTATGCTTAGTCGTTTTTGTAGTTTTTGTTGTCGTGTCAACTACGCAACGTTATACAGTGTGGGTTAATAACTTGATCTTCTTCGCAAACTGTACACACGTGATGTATCATTTTATGATAGTATAATATATAATTGTAACAATCTATTGCCTAAAGAACATATACATTAATAATATATGTCACACTTATTGCCATTTCAAATATTTTATTTGCACAAACGTGAATGTGTTTTATTTCAAAGTAGAGAACCGTGGTGCATGTTGGGAGAACAACACACAAGACAATTACAAATGCCGATACTTTAGTACGTATACATTGAAGTGTTCATTGACGTACATAAATCTACTTGATATACAGAAAATCACTCTTTCTACACATGCTGTGCTAGGTCTACCATACAAGACCACAACATTGGCTCAATCTGAACGTGACTTGATGTGACGTGCTTCGGCTCAAGTGTAAGGAAAAGTACTTAACCAATGTCGTGTGTGGCGTGGGACAAGCAAAATGGTAGTTTTTTTTCATATACATAATGTCATTGATCGTGTAGAAGTTTAGCATGTGATACACTGCTTGTTGTATCAAATAACCTCTATGGTTCCACGAATTACTGTACAATAACAAGCTACTCCACAGGTACTGGAATCTGTGCTGGTATCTGTGTTATTCTCATGACATAGTCATCGTCACACATCAAGTCCTCAGTTGCAGCACCTTACAAGTCATGGCGGCCAAACAGTGTCGCCACCTGGCGACTAACTCATAGTCATATCTCCTATTATGGTGGCCTACACAACTGTACAATTAGGGTTATTACTACACTACAATTATGTGTGCAGACCCTTACACATACTTTACTTCTAATATTTTTTGAGAAGGTTAGCATTATTTAATAATTCGTAAATTAATCACAGTATAAAGTTGGTAAACATGCCATACTGCCTAACGAATGTTTTCCGTGCACTGCCGCCGTATGCATGGCCACTCCAGCAATGGCTATATAATGGTAACTACCTATAATAAACGCTTCGCTCGTGGCTGCGCAAAGGATATGTCTGATTAGTTCCTCACGGAAATACGCAGACCTCCAACATCATTGCGCATCATCAAAAAGCCCAGTTAACACCAATTACAACAACAACAACCACCACCACCACCACCATAAACAACAACAACAAAGCGATGACGATGACGACCTGTAAATCCACCGTGTTTCTGCTGGCAACTTTACATCTCCACAACAGCGTACATTAATGAATGCTAGGATTAAATCCAAATGATGATGCACTATCGTAGTAACAATACCCCGTCGCCACCGCCACCGCCACCACCACCGCCACCGACCGCCGCCACCGCCACCACCGCCACAACCAGAGCCAATCAAATCAATGTTTGTGGCATATATGTCACATATGTGATTCTCTGAATGGGGGCGAAGAACAAAGTATAGAGTAGAGCATAAACTCAACATTGAACCGTGGATGGTAATTGGTAATTGAGAATCCAATTGGAAAACACATCAAGGCATATAGTATTATATCACACAATTGACAGCTCATCCACTTGGCAGTGCGACTCTTGTATCAGTATGTAATTTGTATCATCACTTGATAGGTCAGCGAATATTCACAGTTCTCTGAATCCACGAAAACAAAAGTCGAAGGAGTATGCTTACGTGACGGCGGCAGCAGGTGTGAAGTCGTGTGGGCGTGACGTGTATGCACAATCAATTACTTGAGTGACGGCAAACAGGTCCCGACAATGTGTTAATAGAGGCGCATTCCGGTGGCGCTTGCAATACTAGAAGTTCAGTCAAGCGAAATCAGGAATACATTAGACGTAGAGGCATGTCGACTTGTACACCTAAGTCGAAAACATTCGAAGATTTGCCGAAAAGTGATCAACTCTTGCAGTAGCAATCACAACCCATGTACACAAGGTTGAATTGCGCCACTTTACGATGAAGTTACAGCCACATGATATGGGCGAAGATAAATCGATATTCGTCTTTAGCCCATGTTTCCGGCCATACCAGGCCAGAAGCATACTAACCAATAGCAGAGCTTAATGCAAACTGAACCATCTCTATGATTGCGACGTTCCTTGGACTTCGAGGTAACACCATATACAAAACTTTGTTTCTAAAATAGCCGTATTGCATAACCGACCAGCAGCCTTCAGGTATAAAAAACCTCAAATTGCTACTTTTTCTTATACATTTAATATCACCCGAATTGCTGCTATTACACGGAAACATCGCTACTAATTGTACTACCCAAGTCGTACAACTTAATACGTTGTATTAATAAAACGAATATCCCGAATTGTCTAACACGTGTTAGAGGTGTGAAATCGTTTGTCGCACCTTGCTGCCTTGCGGAACAACAACTTGTTTAACTAGTTAAAAATCGTATACCTTCACTAAATGTGATTCACAATGACACCATAATATACAGCTCCTCAAACCGGTTATGCACGCTCTAATTGTTATACACACCATCCTAACGGAAAAATGTATGCTTAATTCATGATAGTACAAATTCACTCAAGTAGTTAAAACTTTGTCAAAAGGTGACACCTTTGCATTGTGCAAATATAACTCCCTGCCGTACGTTAGATGGCAGCAAAGGGGCAGAAGTTAACCAAAAATCACTCCCCAAACCACTTTGTGACAATGTCTTTAGAACACCGCCAACAATAACACCAAAGCATGTGTGGTACTAGAGACCATCTGAAAAAAGGAAAAGAGGACGGCCACAATTAACGTACAAGCGTACCATCAGAAAAGAGGCACACACACATAAAATAAAGACACATGACCAAGAATGAATGGCTGCATATATAAATATGTCGATTGTGATATGCATTGGGTGATGATAGCACAGGGAGTGAGTAAGTAAAACAGTATAATTAAATTCCCGCGAGTAACATATTACACACGGGCGTTTTCGAGCGAAGAAGCTGTGAATTTCCATCAAGCAGATACCTCAATGGGTTCATGCAAACGTTACGTCCCCTGCTAGTGAATCGTTACAGGCGGGTGTTGCAGTGCTCGGACGTAGTAGCATTCGATAAAGTGTACGTTTCGGTATTCTTGCACCGATTTGTATGGCACCAATCTCGCCAGAGTCTTCGGACTGTGGGTGTTAGTGTGAAAGACCACAAATAAAGACTCCCTGTAAAGTGTTGCACAGAATGAACGGGTAATACAAGAAATCTAGACCGTCGACGTTTGCCAAGAATTCGAAAAGCCACATGAAGCCCGTCAGTGACGTCAACCTTAAGTAAATTACAAATGTACTGCGTTGTTGTTTCGGCGGTCGCGCTATGCTGGCCGTTGACATGGTACGTCTGAGAGCAACGACGGTGCGAACAAACAACACTGCATTGGATGTGATCGCTGCGGCTACAGGAGAACCGAACATATACAGAACGGCTCGGCCGTTTACAATCCAACACATGTTCTTGCTGACGTAGCTGAAGGGCAGTTTCGTGTATAAGTCGAGAACCAGACAAACACCTACAAAGACGAACACTGCTAGATGGCTTCAGATCAGCAAAGGTGCACGATATATCGAAGGCAAGTACGTTCATCCACAGGAAGACAACTAGCCACATGTAGTGTTGGAATACAGCGACGGCGGTGCAGGCCTCACTATACGACAAGAACGCGTCGCTCACTTGAAAAGATAGCTGGGTAAAGAACAAAGCCCCGCATAGATTCATTACGCATTTCCTAGTGCGAATCTCTTCAAACATGAAATAGGCGGTCATCGTGAATGCGAGACACGCCATTGACAAACAGTTCCCGATCAGCGTTAGTATAACCTGAACAGAAATGCGAGGTTTATTGTCGTCGTGATTGATACTAATAATTGTGGTAAGATTAAAAAACAAGGAGGCACACAGTACTATCGCATTCGAATCCAGTCTAAGAACATTTCTCTCGAAAATTTTCATTTCGTGCGATGTCCCACCATACAACACCAGTGACTCGCCCTCGTTGATGTATTCGTCCGCCTGAAACGTTACCGTATCACAACTGAAAATGTCCGGTTCACAAACCATGGCTGTTGATGTTTCGCTCCATCCGATATCGGCAGAATAAGTGTTTCGCCACGATATAACAACTGGGACTTCATTGATATTTTACCTAAGAGCCGTACCCTCAACCTGAAATGTACAACCAGGCTTGTCGAGACACGTTCCATCACTTGGAAAGACTAAGTCCCGTCGAATCTTCGGTGATCCATTCAAGCATGAACCCGATATATCATTAGTGCCATGGTTTAGAACAAATATGTTGATGCGACTGTCGACATCCCAATACTGTATAGAACGATCTACTTTATTAAAGACATAACCGAAATTTCTGGACAATGTCTCTTGAAACCAACAAGTCGATGTGTTGGAAATGACTTCGTCCCAATTATTCCAAACTTTGAAAGCTTTGTAAACGTTACATCTTGTTGAATTCTTAACAAATCCAACACGAATGTATTCGATAATTTGTTTTTGATCGACGTGTCGAAACTTCATATTTTCGGTCGATATTCTAACGTCACGTTTTCTTGACAATATCTGTGGTACAGTCACATTCAGTCTCGCGCAATGTTTGTCCCTCAGACGCACGTGGCCAGCCGGACAAGTCAGTGGACAAACCATATTATTGTGGTCGAACACCAATTGCTTGCATTAATCTGCGGTTCGGCGATATATGCTGCTTCTGGGATTATCGTCTGTTCGAAATTTGACATTCTACCGAAGGTTGCTTCGGAAAGCCATCGCTGTGAACATGTCACATCTTCAGGAGTACTGCATCGGATGTCATACACAACGAAGCCGCTACACAAGGCGCAGTGTGGATTGCTGTGAAATGTGTACGAAGGATTGTGGTGAATGGGCGCCCGATACTTCTGACAACTTGTTCGTAAGTAGTTGAAGTCAAACAGCGGATCAACTAAAGCGGCGTTGCATTCGACTTCCAGTCGGCAGGTGTAGCGGTGATTGCCTTGAAAAGGGTAATACAAATTTGATAAATCTGAATTTAACTTCGCACTTATACTCGGAGCAGCTAAAGGCTACACCAGCTGTGACCATATCAGTCAAATTCTCGCCAGGATTATTGCAAATTGCACAATTCTTGTTACTGTAGATGACATCTCGAAACATAACCGGAATTACAGCGACAAGGCCTTCGTTTGTTGCAAACGGCCTTTCACATCGGTTTAATGTCACATTATCAGTGGTTGTCATTATTTTATTCGCGCAAGACGACTCAACCATTAATGTTTCTTGGTTCCCTGTTCCTTGTGGAATGTTGACGCATTTGGCAGTTGGTGACTTTCGACTTCTTAAAATGTCTCCGAAATTCTTGCGCGTTACAGTTGGACCAGACAAACAAGATTCTTCGTAATCGAGACAGCAGTCTCCAATTTGGAGGCAGGCCTTGTCACAGTAGCAATGTGTGGGTCGCAAGGCGTCGCGTAGACCACATTTTTGTTTGCACGTGCTGCAGCGATGTGTTATATAATAAGAATCTGCTTCTAAATCCTCCATCGTTGGAGAGTCGTCCCATGTGTCCATCAAAAAGTGTCTCATCCTATCACCAACGGTGAAGGTGCGTTTCTTTGTCGTGTTGTTGTCAGCGGACGCCTCCTGAGTTGCTGTCGATGTAGCCGTTGTGGTGATGTGTAACGTTCTTGTCCGCGGTGGACTACGTACGTTTTCACAAGTTGTTCTTGCATCCTTGCCAGTATTGACTGGGTGAGGCGTTGTGTTGTGGAGAGACCCTGTCATTGCCGCTCTGTTGTCCGTGACTGTACTCACATCCTTGCATGTACTGACTGACTGATGCGTTGTGTTGTGGAGAGACTCTGTCACTGACGCTCTGATGTCCGTGACTGCACTCGCCTCCTTGCATGTACTGACTGACTGATGCGTTGTGTTGCGGAGAGACTCTATTACTGACGCTCTGTTGTCCGTGACTGTACTCGCATCCTTGCATGTACTGATTGACTGAGGCGTTGTGTTGTGGAGAGACTATGCCACTGACGCTCTGATGTCTGCGACTGTAGTCGCATCCTTGCATGTACTGACTGACTAAAGCGTTAGTTGTGGAGAGGCTCTGTCATTGACGCTTTGTTGTCCGTGACTGTACTCGCATCCTTGTCAACATTGACCAATTGAGGCTTTGTGATTTTTAGAGAGTCGGTCACTGTTGCTACGTTGTCAATGTCTGTTGTTGTATCCTTGTCAGCAATAACAGGCCTAGGCGTTGTGCTGTGGAGAGATTCTGTTACTGACACTCTGTTTTCCGCAACTGTACTCGCAATTATATCAGTATTGACTGATTAAGGCGTTCTATTGTGGATTGACTATGTCACTGACGCTCTGCTGTCTAAAATACAAAACATTTGGTCAACCTCATTAGCGGCTACAGATGATGAGAAATATAATAATACTATTTTCTACGCCGTCCATCGAGCCATATGGCTGAAATGTAATAACAAATCGTGACAGCCAGATATAGCTAGTTTTATTATATTCGTCTATTTCCAGTAATGTTGCAGTAAAAGTAAAACGCGTAATAAACTGTTGATATTAAAAATTGAGCTTCTTAATTATATATGTGGTCAATATCGAAGTAGGATTATGCACAGTAGCTACGGAAAACTTAGACATGAATGCATGCATATATGCAAACAATTAAATAATATGATTATAGTAGTGATATAAATGTATTGTTTTAGGGAGATATATGATAAAAATATATTGAAATCAAACATAATTCCAACCCCATGGCGTTTTGTGCAGTTCAAATAGCCCAAATAGGGTACCTACATGGAATTACTTAACAAATTAAGTAGTATGTTAACAAGGACGGAGCTCAGATTTGGTCGTCCCCGGGTACCATTTCGACACGTCTGCAGCACGAACATCAAAGACTAAACTGAATTAGGTCAAACGTTAAACGTAGCCGGCACAGTCTACGGCACAGTCTTAAGAGGATTGGCCAAGCGTCTTAGGAGTACTGGTCAAGCGTCTTAAGACAGTGGTCAAGCATTAACATTAAATAGGTCAAGTTAATGAGGTAAAATGTTTGTATCTTGGGTAGTATCGTGTCATAAACCGATGTGTCGGTGGGCGTGTCCAATCGTCGAAATGGACACGCGGTGGAAGCATACTGATTGTCTGTTCAGCACTTTCTTCGGCACCGTCTGCGGCGCGAACATCAAAGGAACATCAAAGGCTTAATTATGTCAATAGGTAAATGTGCCCGGCACCGTCTTATGAACCCACTTAAGACTATTAGTCAAGCTTCTTGCTACATGGTCAAGCGTCTTGAGACAAGTTCAAACGTCTTAGGGGTATTGGTCAAGCATTATACACTGATAACCAGTTAAGAACTTTATATACCAATCACAAAACACCGTATGTAAATGCGATGAGTTTTATTTAACTAATCTACAAGTAAAGAACATTTTATTTTTCTTCATCTATCCTTTTCTTCTTTATTTTTCTTACCAGAATACAGTGGCAAAGGAAACAAGGAATCAATCAGAGTAGGAAGCGGTCATAGCATAAACAGGGCGGATAAACTGTGTATTTATCACTAGCATGGGTATACTAGGGAGGGGCACTTAGGTGTCGTATAAGCAACGAACAACCATCCATCAAGCACAATACTGTTTCTAGTGAGCACGGTATTGCCAGCCTCTGCTTTGTATTTATTGCATCACTGGGTACCAAGAATATATACAATTGTTCATAAACTATAGGTTATAGTTAATATGACGCCATTGATTAATAAGCAATTTTGTACAGAAAACACGGCCGGCCATACGAGTTATAAATAATATGTTGCGACGGTCGGGGGAAGACATGCATAACACGACAGGGCGAGGGATTGTATTACTCGGTAGTGAGCGGAGGACTTTACGCTTACCAGTCCGGACCGGTTCTGCTAGCAATACACAATATTAGTGAATGCAATTGTCTCTATCATAAAGACAGAGTGTTTCTGCGAGGAAAACATATATATTAACGACCGATAGTCAGTGACAGCTGTTATATAAAATTAAAGCAGAATGATCGCTGAAAAAGGAAATATTGGTTCATGGGTAGTACATGTAGTTGTTTCTGGCTAACAAAATAGTTAAACCGTTTTATTTATAAGAATCCAAGTTGAACAGGTGCTAAGTCAAGACAACTGGAGTAACAAGATCTATACGATTGATGTAGCAAACAGAAATACCATAGCTCAGATACGTTACATGCCAATGTTTCGTTCTTCAAAAAAAGCAATGCCCTCCCAATCACACATGATCAAGTTGAGTGAGTGTGCGCCTAATTCAAGTGCATTCCATAACCTTGCTTGTATTTATGTCCCATGCTGCTATTTTTGCAGGGATACGTCACTTCGTGTAAACAAAGCTTATGAGAGTATAAATGAATGTTTATTGTATAATTATATTTTCCATATCTAGGTGTCAGACAATACGCCAATTTAAAATTACAGATCACCAGCGGCAAGACTGCACAACGTGTTTATAAACATTTACGCTACTAATACGTCGACATGCTTAGGCTAATTGTGTGAATAAGACTGAGCAAAATGTTTAACAAAATTACTATTCAACGCATCAACTCCATATAACAAGTGGACAGTGAAGCTACTGGTTTATCGATAATAGACAATTCCTCATGTATGTGACCCCCTGGTCATTAAATATAGTCTAATATGTTAGTTTTATTTAATATACATTCACACTGCCAGCATTTACATAATCTGTAGATGGTTTACTTACTTTCACTTAGATATGCCGATCTCGGCTAACAAACTATCATCTCAATTAACCCAGCCGGCATACAACGTCGGTATGACGTTGATTATTAGTTGTATATACGTTGCGACGTCGAACAACACAAATGCAACGTTTTCTCAGCGTCTGGTCATCGACGTCACAAGGACGTGGAAATTTGATGTCGCCACAACGTTGAAATCAAGTCGACAACCAAACCCAACGTCTTCACAACGTCTGGTTATCAACGTTATAAGGACGTGGACATTTTACATCCATGCAACGTTGTAATCATATCGACAGTTCAACCAACTAGTTTCATCTATAAATATAACGTTTTTACCACGTCTGGTCATCGACGTGATAACGACGTAGATATATATGACGTTGACACAACGTTGAAATCACGTCGACAACCCAACCCAACGTCTTCACAACGTCTGGTTATCAACGTTATAAGGACGTGGAAATTTGACATCCATGCAACGTTGTAATCGCATCGACAGTTCAACCAACTAGTTTCATCTATAAATACAACGTTTTTACCACGTCTGGTCATCGACCTCACAAGGACGTGAAAATTTGGTGTCGCCACAACGTTGAAATCAAGCCGACAACCAAACCCAACGTCTTCACAACGTCTGGTTATCAACGTTATAAGGACGTGGAAATTTGACATCCATGCAACGTTGTAATCATATCGACAGTTCAACCAACTAGTTTCATCTATAAATACAACGTTTTTACCACGTCTGGTCATCGACGTGATAACGACGTAGATATATATGACGTTGGCACAACGTTGTAATCACGTCGACAACCCAACCCAACGTCTTTGCAACGTCTGGTCATCAACTTTAGAAATACGTGAAAAATGTACGTCCATACAACGTTGCAATCACGTCGACAGCCCAACCAACTAGGTACATACATATAAATATGGCGTTTTACAATGTCTGATCATCAACGTTATAACGACGTGGATATATGTGACGTTGGCACAACGTTGAAATAACGTCGGCAACGCAATTATAAGGTCATCGCCATTATAAGGACTTGGACATTTGACGTTCATACAATGTTGCAATGTTTTATTTATTTAGCTACATTTGACGTTCATAAAATTTTTTTTTTTATTTATTTTTTTTATTTATTTAGCTACATTTGACGTTCATACAATGTTGCAATTTTTTATTTATTTAGCCACTAAAAAGAAACTAATGCACACACGCATATTATGCCCTACAAAGCACAACTTTCTTATGTATCACAACGTAAAACAGATTCTATTTAAACCGACGTCAAGCCACCATACAATTTACATTGCCACAACATAATATTTTAACGAATGCTATGTGTCAAAACAAATACTTATGCACATTCGTAGTAACATCACCATCACCATCACCACCACCACCACCACCGCCACCACCACCACCCTTTTCAACAGCAAAATCGTGCTTATCTATTGTTCTGAAACATGGAAACTACCAAACAAAATGAACATAAACCAGCAGATGCTTGGTTAGACTTCTGCATCAAATGGAACGAATTCATCACCGAACAAGAAGTCCTTATCAAAGCAAATGTAGAGCCAATCAAATCAACAGTATTGAATTCGAAGATGGATATATTTGGGCCATGTCCTTAGAATGCCGCCAAAAGTGCCAAAAATGTGGTATTGAAAACAATCTGTAAAAAGGGAAAGACAGACAATATACAGGACATCGAAAAGACCTAGAAAGAATGGCTGCATATACAGATCCGCCGATTGGTCTCTGCCTTTTGTATGTGGTAGCACAGGGAGTGGATAATTAAGACAACATACTTGAAATCCCGCTAGTAAGATGTAACACACGGGTGTTGACTTTTCGAGTGAAGAAGCTGTTCAATTCGATCAAGTAGATAATGTGTTCCTGCTCCGATTGGCATTGTGCGAGTCTCGTTAGAATAATTGAAAACAAAGTCCTCAAACGGTACGTTCATTGCTATTGAAACATTACAGACGGGCGTCGCAGAGCTCGGACGAAGTGGCATTCGATGAAGTGGACATCTCTTTCCTGTTCCGACTTCCACAACGCAATTCATTCCATCGTCTTCGGACTATGGGTGTTAGCGTGAAAGACACACAAATAAAGACTCCCTGTAAAGTGTTGCACAGAATGAACGGGTAATACAAGAAACTTAGAACGTCGACGTTTGCCAAGAATCCGAACAGCCACATGAAGCCCATCAGTGACGTCAACTGTACGTAAATGACAAATGTACTGCGTTGTTGTTTTGATGGTCGCGCTCTGATGGCCGTTGACAATGAACGTCTGAGAGCAACGACAGTGCGAACAAACAACACTGCATTGGCAGTGATCACTGCGGCTACCGAAGAACCGAAGACATACAGAACGGCTCGGTCGTCTGCAATCCAACACATGTTCTTGCTGCCGTAGCTGAAAGGCAGATTCGTGTATAAGTCAAGCACCAGACAAACAGCTACAAAGACGGCCTGTAGGCCCCAGGCGTAGAGGGCAAAGGCACGAATACGAAATAAATTAGGAACATTGCTAGATGGCTTCAGTTCAGCAAACGTGCATGAAATATCAAAAGCAAGTACGTTCATCCAGAGGAAGACGACTAGCCAAGTGTAGTGCTGGAATACAGAGACGGCGGTGCAGGCCTCACTATACGGCAAAAACGCTTCGCTCACTTGGAAAGATAGCTGGGCAAAGAACAAGGCTCCGCATAGATTCATTACGCATTTCCCAGCTCTAGTACGAATCTCCGCGAACATGCAATAAGTGATCATCGTGAATGCGAGACACGCCATTGACAAAAAGTTCCCCGTCAGCGTTACTATAACCAGAAATCTGAGTGTTATTGTCGTAGTGGTTGATACCAATTCCGGTTAGATTAAAAAACAGGGAGGCACACAGTACTATCGCATTCGAATCCAGTCTAAGAATGTTTCTCTCGCGGATAATAACTTCTAGCGATGTCCCAACGTACAACAGCAGTGACTCGCCCATATCGATGTATTCGCCCGCCTGAAACGTGACCGTATCACAACTGAATATGTCTGGTTCACAAACAAGGGCTGCCAAACTATCGGTCCATCCAGCATAGGCTGAACGGTTGTTTCGCCACGACATAATAACAGGGACTTCAGTAACAGTGTACACACGTGACGTACTATCAACCTGAAATGTACAACCAAACTTGTCGAGACACGTTTCGTCACTCGAGAAGACTAAGTCGCGTTGAATCTTCGGAGATCCCTCTAAGCACGAACTTAATGCTTCATTTTCGCCAAGGTTTAATACAAATATGTTGATATGTCTGCTGATTATGTTCCTGTTCCTTATAAAACGATATACTTTATCAACGACATAACCGACATTTCTGGACATTGTTTCTTGAAACCAACAAGTCGCCGTGTCGGAAATTACCTCATCCCAATTATCCCACACTTTGAAAGCTTTGCATAATTTACATCTTATTGAATTCACAACGACGTCAACACCGATATCATTGATAACATGTTCTTGATCAACGTGTCGGAACCTTTTATTTTCGGTCGATATGACGACATACGTTCTAACGTCATGTTTCCCTGACAACATCTGTGGCACAGTCACATTTAGTCTCGCGCAACGTTTGTCTCGCAGACCCACGTGACCAGCCGGACACGTCAGTGGGCAAACCACATTATTGTGGTCGAATACCCTGTCACCAAAGCACCAATTGTTTGTGTTATTCTGCGGTTCGGCGATGTTCGATGTTTCAGAGTTTGACAGTTCGAAGTTAGTCATTCTAACGACGAAAGTTTTTTGGGAAACCCATCGGGGGGGATTTTCCCACTCAAATGGAGAATCACATCGGATGTCGCCGAAGTCGAAACCGCTGCAAATGGCGCAGTGTGGATTGCTGTGATATGAGTTTGAAGGATATCGGCGAATGTACGCCCGATACTTCTGACATGTCGTTCGTAAGTAGTCGAAGTCAAACTGCGGATCAACATAAGCAGCGATGCACTCGCCTTCCATTTGGCAGATGTAGCGGTGACTGTCTTGGATAAGGTTATACAATTTTGACAAATTGAACTTGATTTCGCACTCATGGTAATAATCGGAGCAGGTAAAGACTACACCAACTGTAGCCATGTCAGACAAATTTTCGCCAGGATTATTACAAATTGCACAGTATTTGTTTCGGTAGATGACATCTCGAAACATAACCGGAATTACATAGGTAAGGTCTTTTTTCATCAGAAACGTTCGTTCGCATCGGTTAACTGTAGCATCATCAGTGGTTGTCATTAGTTCATTTCCGCAAAACGACACAACCAATAACGTTACTTTGTTCCCTCCATCTTGTCCAATTTCGACACATTTGGCCGCTCTTGGCTTTCGACTACTTAAAATATCTGCGTAATTCTTGCTTGTTACATTTGGACCAGACAAACAAGATGCTTCGTAATCGATACAGCAGTCTCCAAGTTGGACGCAGGCCTTATCGCAGTAGCATTCACTGGGACGTTGGGACTTCCGTAGACCACATTTGTGTTCGCATGTGCTGCAGTTGTGTATTATATTGTAGGCATGGGCTTCTTCTTCCTCTATCGTTGGAACGTACCGTGTATGAATTGTAACGTGTCTCATCCAATCATCAACTGTTTTCTTGCTTTGATGTGTCGTGTTGTTGTCACCGGATGCCTCTTGCGGGATGGTCGATATAATCGACGTGGTAGTGTCAGACGAGTTTGTGCTTGGTGGGTTACGAACATTTTGATATGTTATTCCCGCATACTTGTGGAAAGACTGTGTCACTAGCACCTTGGTGTCCGTGTCTGTAATCGCATCCTTGTTTGATTGAGACGTTGTGTTGGGGAGAGACTCTGTTACTGATACCATGGTGTCCGTGTCTGTATTCGCATCGTTGTCAGTATTGATTGATTGAGGCGTTGTTCGTTGCAGATACTCTGTCGCTGACACGCTGTTTTCCGCATATGGAAAGCGTAAGCGTTGTTGAAATGTAAACTATATGCTCAACCATTATAGCTGCTTCGGAAGACGAGAAATACTAATTGATACCCCGTCCAATAAGGCTCAAAAATAAGATTATCGTGGTTGCCAGATAGAGCCGTTTTTATCATGCAATTACAGTTCGGCTGCAGCAAAAGCAAAGCACCCAGTAAGCTGTTCATACTAAAAATTTTGCTTCACAATTATACAACTGGTCCAGGTTAAAGAGGGACTATGTATAGTAGCCACGGGAAACTGGGTAAAATAAGTGAATGCGTACAATAAACTAATACAATTATAGCAGTGGCAGAAATGTAGTAATGATGATGAATACAATATCAGCAACATTTAACAATTAATAGCCGCACGCCTCCCACTCAACCATTACAATGTGCTTATACTTACTGTGCTGCGGTACGTGTGAGTCGGGACCTTGGACATCGTACACGGCGGCGGGTGAACCAGAGTCATGGGTAGCGTACACGGCGGCGGGTGAACCAGGGTCTTGGGTAGCGTACACGGCGGCGGGTGAACCAGGGTCCTTGGTAGCGTACACGGCTGCGGGTGAGCCAGGGTCTTGTGTAGCGTTCACGGCGGCAGTTGAGCCAGGGTCCTGGGTAGCGTACACGGCGGCGATCGACACAAAAAGTAGCAACATCCTCCCTGGCAGCGTACGCATGACCACCTGCAGGCAGGCTATCAGCATGGCGACAACATCCAGTGTTCGGGGATGACAAGTGGCACTTAGCTTAACCTATGGCGCTTATATACCGGACTCGTGGGCTGACAACTAACCACATTTAGCATGCTTCATTTCCATTATATTGTTACTAGGTAATGACTCTGTTAATGTTCTATCAATTATTGAAGTGTCGTTAAATGGGCTATCGTGTAAATTGCTGTTTGTGGAAGCGTCCATAAATCGACCATATATTTAGTCTTATCTAAAAAAGTTAGCACACATCCTTGTGCATTATGAGAGTTTCTGGTAATGACTTGTTTGCTTGTTGCCCTTCCAACAAGTCGTTTGCTGCATTGATGGAAGGCAGTGCTGTTTCGAATTCCATTGACGATTGGTTGGTTCATGATTCCGATAAAAGAATTGATTACATTATTGTGTGATCGATCATTTTCGATTACATTTATTTTGAATTTCACTCCCTATCGTTCCACGATTTATATGTCCGAGATCGTGACATACTAGTTAGTACAAACATGGAAGAAAGTGATAAATGTTCTGATTTGCTAATGTGAATCCTTCTCCCAGTTACTGGCCATTGAAAGCCTTCGTAGGTGTAGGGACATCGCTCTTACCCAGACTCGGACAAATTATTCAAACAGAACACGGTTTAATGACACAACTTGCAACTAATGAATTTCACTAAGTAAATTGCTATATATTAATGCAACATTAATGCGTACTTTATTTGAGCATTGTTGTACTACAAGAGCGCGAAAGAACACTTTGTAAATTGCAATGTTGTAATGTCCACAGCTGATTTGGCAGACTGTTTTCATAAACGTCTCTGTGTTATGTAACACAATTTCAGATTATTCTTATTAGGTGTATCAATGACTAGTATAACAAGCAACGTACTGGAATTTGTTGATGACACAAAAGTGTTTGGAAGGGTTAACAATGATGGTGATAAACAACATTTGCAAAACTTAGTTAAATGGTCTGAGAAATGGCAGATTTTATTACATTTTGGGAAATGCAAATGCCCACACATAGGAAATGGTAACTTGGATGAAAACGACAAAATGGGAGATACTCTTCTCGGTACTACTATAAACCTTATAATAAATAATTCGAGTTATGCTGAAAATACTTCTAAACAGAGTCAAGCAGAACAAATGTTCAACCAGCGTGTTATGTTTAAAAATACAAACAACACCAATACGAATTCTATTTTTATTATTGACTTTAAGAAAGCATTTGAGAGAGTATAACACACTGCTTGATGGGTTTAATGACAACATACAACAATGATAGCAAATTAGTTCACATCATCGAACAATTGTAGCAGTGCCGATCAATGGGTTAATAGCGGAATGGAGTCTAATATGGAAGCATCATTTCTCGCACACTTTTTAGCACATTTCAAGAACGAATCACGACAGAAGCCCTTGCAAACCACGTAGACTCAATTAGCATAGGAGGAAGGATAATCACAAATTAACTATTTGCAAATGACATTGACGGAATACCAGATGAGCAACAAGAACGTACTTAACTTGTGGTTCGTCTAGACGAGCCGACATCTGAATTCAGGAGGGAAATCACTACAGATAAAACAAAAATGATGATACAACACAATTGAATAAACAAAAAAATAACAGTGAACGATCAAGAAAGTGAGACCGTCAACTCCTTTGAACACCAGCGATTATTCCCGAAGAAGGATCAATACCTGAAATTATTTCGCTGACGTTGCAACACTAGCTAGACTAAAACTAGTCCGGAAAGAAAAACATATCTCACCAACATCAAAGGTGCGGTTCCCGAGGGCTCTGATAGTATCACTGTTCCTCCTTGGGTGCGAAACATCGGACGGTCAATCGAGAGAGCTCGGGTTCGACTGCACCAGCTGCCGTTTCAAGCTTGGACAAATTCGTTCACTTGTCTCAGTTCACTCAGCAGTATAAATAAATACATGGATATTGACAGTGGTGGATATGTGAGTGAGTAGTTGTCGCACAATAATTGCAGCGGGGCTGAAAGTTTCCAAGAAAAGTCGAGTTTCTGTTTGAATCAAAAGTTATACCAGGGGTGAAGTCAAAAGTTATGCCAGGGGTGAAGTCAAAAGTTATGTCAGGGGTGAAGTCAAAAGTTATGCCAAGGATGAAGTGAAAAGTTATGCCAGGGGTGAAGTGAAAAGTTATGCCAAGGGTGAAGTGAAAAGTTATGCCAAGGGTGAAGTGAAAAGTTATGCCAGGGGTGAAGTGAAAAGTTATGCCAGGGGTGAAGTGAAAAGTTATGCCAGGGGTGAAGTGAAAAGTTATGCCAGGGGTGAAGTCAAAATTTATGCCAGGGGTGAAGTCAAAAGTTATGCCAAGGGTGAAGTGAAAAGCTAACTGAACATCGCGCTATATAAGAACGTACCTTAACATTTGTGTGCATTCTATATACAGACCACATCACCAACCAAGAAGTACGAATCTTAATCAAACAACCAAGTGGCATGTATGAAACACTTCTGAATATGGTGATAAGACGCAAATTGGAATTGTATTTGATAATGTGCAGAGGTAAAATTGTCCTATCATCTTCATATTGATAAAATAGAAAGCTTAGGGTAAGTTCTTCTTAATTATAAAATCAAATCAGCTATGACCGAAATACATGTTTCAGAATAGAAATATGGAGTGGTCCGAATCTGGGTAGCACCATCCAACCACGAACATGCACAGTTCACATTAACACGCAACATGATTCTGAAAAGCAATTAACTGTATTGAACATAACATCCAAAAACAGGCGACATTTTCACAACTCTTGAATAATTAATATATTAATAACTTCGTCGGTACCTTGTGTACGAAACTAATGGAAATGAAACTTGCCAAGAGTGATAACAATCACTTTGCAGATTAGGTGTGAGCGAAGTCAGCAATGCCTTGCAAGCTTATTCCAGCGTGGGCCGGACCACCGTCATATATACTGTTAAAATGTCTTTAACGGGAATATCTGACTTTTTGAGTTGGAACAGGAGAAACAGCCTGTAATAATGATGCTAAATACATGAACGGAATCACACACGTGTGAAGTCACACACACTGGCGATACATGTGGCAAATCTTTCACAAGGCTCAGAATCCTTAACACTCACGAACATATACACGGATGTCTTACATTTGTTTTGTGCGGAAAAATAATTCTCGCTCTCAAGTTCCCGTAATATACATTAACAGAGTCACACAGGTATGAAGCCATACACCTGTTCTGCCTGTGGAAATACATTCACACAGTCGTATCACATTAAGAATCAACAACGAATTCATACATGTGAGAAAATAGAAACTTTGAAAACTCCCTTGGTGACATTTCATAACTTTGTCATATGATAGGCAATATGATCGAAGTCATGCACAACACCGGCATTGAACCGCACATTTTTTTTTACCATTTTGGATATCCACTGGTTTAAACCTTACCATACATAACGACTAAAGTAAATTATTTCGAAGATTTGAAAAAATGGCATTTTTTATTAAATCGACTGCGGGCGTTAGACATAATATTCGCACACTACACAATAGGGCTGTGCCATAACAAATAAACAAGACTGAAAAAGAATAAGGCAAACACCCAGATGAAAAGTGGACAAGGAAGCCATTGACTTATCGAGAGTCAAAACATGTTTCATCTACGTGTAATCCGCCCTTCTGAGATTAATTCTGAGTCAATTCTGCTTAACGCTGCTAGCACTTACAATACTGTTTATAAACCAGTACGCTAGATTTCACAAGTGAAATAAAACGTTCACACGTCGTTGTTAAATACATTTTGTTCTTTCAGTCATTGTCGGCACACGACTCACTCTCTGAGCCATCGGTATAAGCCGCCCGAGTTTTGATAAAATTGTAATAACTTGCCCCAAACACCATTTTTGTATTTGAACACACGTGGACGATACCACGCAATTAATTTAAATTTTACTTCTACTTGGCATAAAACATATACTATATAGTAGACATGTTTCAAATTTCATTCAAGAAATATAAAAAGTGGCTGCGTGAGATGATATTATGTAGGCATACACAAACAACGTTTTAGGTGGTTGAAAATAATTTGTTGTCCACATTTCGTTAATTTCGTCGTATTTACTCCTGATTGCTGGAAAGTGTGTCTGCTGGTGGACTTCCAACCAACGACTGTTGATGGTATTTCTAGGATTGGTATGACGGTGCTAATAGGGCTTGTAGGAGGGTGTTACTAGAGCTGATAGGAGGGTATTATTAAGTCTGCTACTAGGTGTGTTAACGTGTGACGCTAAGGCTGGTAGCATGGGTCTACTAAATCTGGTTGGAGGGTGTTTTTTCGTATGAAGGTTTATTAGGGATGGTAGGAGGGTGCTACCAGGGCTAGTATAATGATTTTTCTAGGGTTGGTAGGAGGATGATTTAAGGATGGTAGGAGGATGTTTCTAGGGCTGGAAGGAGGGTGCTAATATGGCTGGTAGGATGGTGTTTCTAGGGCTGGTAGGAAGGTTCTAATATGGCTGGTAGGAGGATGTTTCTAGGGCTTGTAGGAGGATGCTAATAGGGTTGGCAGGTAGGTGTCATTATGATAGGTAGGAGTGTGCTACTAGGGTTGGTAGGAGAGAGAGCAACTAATGTTGATAGGGTATGCTACTAAGGGTGGCATGAATGTGCTATTAAGATTAGTAACTGGATTGTACCAGGGCTGGTAGGAGGGTTCTACAAATATTGTTTAAATAAGCGTACCAATTGTTTACTAACAATGTTAGTGTAAATAAACTAGCCAGTAGATGTACAGTTCAATGAAAACAAAATACTATAACCTTGAGTTATAGTTCAAACGATTCCATATTATACTAAATTATATTATATTTCATTATGTTTAGTGCATGTATGTATTGCCATTAATATTACGAACACAGAATGTATTCTTCTATTTCGCCTCACCCGAAGCAGCTCTTACGTTGCAGCGCACAGTTTGTATTTCGTCACAGCTTACTGTTTCCAGAGGCAGACACCGGAGCATCAGTGACAGAGTCAATCCACAACACTACACCTCCTTCAGTCAATGCTTGTAAGGGTGCGAGTACACACACGGACGACAACGCATCAGTGGCAGAGACACTCCACAGCTTAGCATCTCAGTCAGTCAATACTAGCAACGTTGAGTGTACAATTGATGAGAATGTCCGAAGCGCAAGAAACATTGTCAACATCACAACGACTACTACATTGACTGACACGCAGGAGCCCTGCGGTGACAACAACACGACAAAGAGTAGTAATAACACCGTTGATAATGGGACAACATCTGTTGAAAGAATCACATATAAACGTCAAATGATATTTGAACTCGAAGGCATGTTCTGTTACAATTTATACAACATGTCTTGCGCACGCAAGTGTGGTGAACTGCGGCACATGCGAACACAAATGAGGCACAGCATCCCACGCATTGCTACTCTGACATGGCCTGCATCCATCTTGGAGATTGCTGTCTCGACTACGAAGCATCATGTTTGTCTGGTCCAGAGGTAACGCGGAACAATTACGGAGACATTTTACAAAATGGAATGTTACCAACTGCCAAATGTGTCGAGATTCATCTAAATAATGAATCATTCGGGAACTTAAAGAAATCCACACTGCACCATGTGTAACGGCTATTCAGACCCATTGAATATGCAATATACTGACTTTGAGAAACACATACCATTGATACCCTTCGAATGGATTTTCAAGTCCAATCAGCGGGCTAACACATTGACTCTGTGCTCCGGTCGTAGCCTGTACAACGCCAACACTGGATTATGCGTCACACCCACGTGTCGTCCTGGTTACGTGGGCCTGCGAGACAACCAATTGCAAAAACCATCGATTGTAATGAGTGCTTCTACTGTGATATCATGGAAATCGATATATTTGTGTTCAACCAAGACATTAATGATTCATCGGGTGTATGTTTACAGGGATCCCCATAACGTCGGCGTGATTTAATTTTCTTGGGTAACGAAACGTTTCCAGACACCATTCTGTCTACATTTCAGGTTGTGAGTAGGGCACAAGAGTACGATTTTACTGAAACACATCGTGGCGTATCAGTGACTGATGGATCAAATGTTCGGCAGCTCTGGTTTGTGAACCAGACATCTTCAGTTGTGATACGGCCACGTTTCAGGTGAATGAATACATCGACATGGGCGAGTCATTCAGGTTGTACAATGGGACATCGCAAGAAGTGATTATACTCGAGAAAATGTTCTTAGACTGGAATCGAATGCGATCGTATTGTGTGTGTGTGTCAATGCTTTTTAATCTGACCGGGATTCTTGGCAACAACTACGACAGCCAACCAACTGATTATGCTGTCCGGGGTATACTTACATTGATCGTGAACACTTTGTCAATGACGTGTCTCGTACGCACAATGACCACCTACTGTATGTTAAAAGAAATTCGCACTCGAGCTGGGAAATTCATAATGAATCTATGCGGAGTATTGCTCTTTGCTCAGCTATCTTTCCAAATGAGTGAAATGTTCATGTCGTATCGTAAGGTTTGCACCCTGCCGTCGTGCAACACTACACTTGGCTAGTTGCCTTTCTCTGGATGAATGTACTTTCCTACGATACGTCGTGCACATTTGCTGATCTGAAGAAATCTATCGGTGTTCGCGAAACATCTCGTTGTTTTGCTGTCTACGCCTGGGGACTTCCGGTTGTCTTTATCGCGATATGTCTAGGTATAGGCTTCGGCAAGAATATACCTTTCAGCTATGGCAACAAGATGATATGTTGAATGTCAGGCCACCGAACCATTTAATATTACTTTGCAACTCCTCTAGCCGATCACAGCCAATACTGTGTTGTTTGTTCGCATCGTATTTACGCTAAGACGTGCCTTGTCAATGTCGAGCGGAGCGCGACAACCCAAACAACAACGCAGGATGTTCGTCATTTACATACGGTTGACGGAACTGATGGGTTTCACGTGGCTGTTCGGTTACTTAGCAATGTTCGACGTTCTACGTTTCTTGTCTTACCGTTCATTGTGTGCAACACTTGCCATGGAGTCTCTATTTGTGTTTCCTTCGTGCTGACGCCAACAGTCCGAAGACTATGGCGAAACTTGCACAATGCCAAGCATAGCAAGAACACAATCGAGATGTTCAATTTGTCAATAGCCACTTACACAGAATACTGGAAAACCATTATGTAATATCCCACGGACAAGGTACTGAACTGTTTTGCTCATTGTACAGCCAACCGTGTCGGTAATTGCCTGTACTGTTGGCTTGGCGTCGTATACTGGAAAACCATTCTGTAATATCCCACGGACAAGGTACTGAACTGTTTTGCTCATTGTTCCGTGTCGGTAATTGCCTGTACTGTTGGCTTGGCGTCGTATATGTTTTTCTTGTTTAATGTTGATTACTGGCACCTGCTGCAGCTGCTATTGCTACTGTGTCAACTACTGTTACTACTGATATTCCAGGTACCGTTGTAGCTTATGGTATTGCTACTAAACTTATCGCGTCATCGCGATGACAACGATATCTGCCAGATATTGCATTCACTTTGCACATGTTGCACATACGCATACTAATATTACACAGTAAGCACCATTGATCACGCAGCATGATTATACACAGATAATCTTATGGTAGTCTGTCTCTCTCTCCCGGGAATGTGGAAGCTCACTTCACGCTGTTTGCCCGAAATGTACCTTCCACTGAGACGTGTCAACTGCGCCAGGCTGTACACCACGAACCGTATCTGTCATCCACTTGTCATTGCTCGTTTCTTTATAAGTCTGAATTACTTCATTGCCCTCCTGCTGAACCTATCCGAATATCACATGACCCGCCACCAGAATATACACAATTGGACAGCCGATCTTATTGTTTTTGCATCTCTGAATATATCACTCCAGTTCTGGTGGATCTGCATTGGCTGCCAGTCAGGCAACTCATCACACTCTGTAATGACTTGTATATGTAAGGCTAAGCATGATGCGGCACTCACCTATATTGCTCAACTGCTTAATCCAAGAACTCAACATCCTCGGTTCCTGCAGGTAAACGATAGACGTGGATTTTAACAATTGCGTGAACAACCTACCACTTTCCCTCCGTGACACTCCTTCGCTGACTCTATTTAAGCGCCACACGAAGAATCACCTCTCTCAATATGCACGTGTTTAGAATGTTGTTGATATACTAACGCATATCATGGGGTACTGTCATACTTTTATGGGACGACGATTTTTACTTTTCGCGTGGTTGGGCAATGATTGGCCTGAGCTAGAGACTGGCGCATCGAAAAACTTTTATGTATTTGTTTGTTTTGCGCCACGTTTTCAAAAAGTGCACCAAAATAGCTGGTGATCACGACCTCTAAACTCAACACTACCTCACATTGTACCCGAGACCAGCGATTTAGGGAGTATGTCATCAAGGATGAAGCAAGCATCTATTTCTACTACACAAGACGTTTTCGTCATTTCAGTTTGCCCCAATGTAGTTTATATATATGTGTATATATATATATATATATATATATATATATATATATATATATATATATATATATATATATATATATATATATATATATATATATATATATATATATATATATATATATATATATATATATATATATATATATATATATATATATATATATATATATATAACGAAAGTACATACAGTGTAGATGTGCAAAAGAAACTTATGGTAAATGCGTTATTGGCATATGTTAACACGTATAGACATCAATCATCAAAGCTAAAAATTCAAATGGCATGTATGCAATTTTATGCAGATCAAAATGTACTTGAAGCTAAACAGGTGCTTTGTGATGAGTACAGTCATGAGCTGGGTGATCCCCAGAACAGACAGGAATCAAAAAATAGAAGCAAGGCAGAGAAATCGGTAGAAGATATCTGTGTTGCATTCCAAAAATTAGATGAAATGAAAGTTGAACCGTGTTTTGCTGCCGTTGACATTAAGAGATTACCAAACTATACCCCAGAGGAAATGGACCTGACACCAGTCTTAGACAGGTTGGTAAGATTAGAAAACAAAATGAACAATGTTGAGGGCAATATCTCTGTCTGCAGAGCAGAGCACATGGACACTAGACAAAAAGTAGATGACGTACTTAACGAGGTACAGAAACATGGCACATTACTACAGAAACAAGAAAGGCAGACAACATGCGCAGATGCTGTCCAATTGAACAGAGACAATAATAATCTAACTGTCAGAGCCAGTCTACCTGTGGCATGTCTTGTCCAACATGCCCCAGAGGCAGTACGGCCTCCTAGAGATAATAATCGGGCTACCGGTACAACAAATGCAATGACCACTCAGAAAGTAGCATACCCCGTACAACAGGCCCCGCCTAAACCTAAGTCCTGTGATGGGAACAATGGACAGAAATGGACAGTGGTAGAAAAGTAAAAGAGAAACATTGTGTTTGGCGCTGGTTGTGGCAGTGATCGTGTACAAGGGGCACCACCTCCTAGTAGAGATCTAGTAATATAAAGGGTGTCAAAGGTAACAAAAGAGACTGATCTCAAAGATCACATTAAATCTAAAGGTGTGTGTGTTCGCTCATTGTCTCTTATGTCACACATTGATGGCAAGCATCAATTAGAAATATCTAAAGATGATCTCACGATTTATAATCCTGACTTTTGGTCATGTGGCATCAACGTTACAATATATTTCCCTCCCAAACGAACTGGCAGTACACTGAGCAATGGTGAATCTGGTGTGAATTCAAGTCAAAATGAAACATAAATATGATGGACAATAAAAAGAAACTCAAGTTTTGCTCTTACAATTGTAAGCATTTTGGTGTTGACAAGTATGTTATTATGCACACCTTGCTGGTGGCGTGTGATTTTTTTGTTGATACAAGAACATTGTATGTATAAGACACAATTTATACAAAGATTGAACTCATTTAGTCCAAACAGTGTATACGTTGTATCCAGCTCAATGGATGAGAGTGTGTCATTAATAGGGAGACCCTATGGGGGCTGTTCATTCATTTGGTCATCCAATATTAGCTGTAAAGTTGATACGATAGAGTACATATCTAAGAGGCTGTGTGCTGTGAAAATGACAATAGATGGTATCGAGTTTGTATTGTTTAACATGTATATGCCATGTGACAAGGGTTTTGCAAATCACGGTTTTTTGAATATATAGACGTTCTTAATGAAGTGAGTGATATTTGTAACAAAACTGCATCACAATATTTTGTATTGGGTGGTGACTTTAACACAGACTTAACAAGGGATACTCTCCAGACAAGAGATATACATTCATTTGTTAATAATGAACAAATGTTTTTATGTATTGATGCCGAATATTCTAATATACCATATACACACTTTTCAAAGAGCAATGGCTGCAAGTCAACAATATACAATTTTATGGTAACACAGATCTTGCGTGAATCAATTATCACATATGAATAAGTGTTTATGAACAGTGATTTTTCTGATCATGTTCCAGTATGTTTTGAAATACAGATAGATGTGTCATATCATGAATCATTTGAACGTAAATGTAAAACGAATGTAGCTTACAAATGTGAAAATTACAAATGTGAGCTTGATCAGTTGATACAATGGATTGATTTTAATCATGATGCTGTTAGTTGTGTTAATTACCAATGTAAAATGCACATAGGTTTTTTCTCTGAGTTGTATAATACTGTTGTAAATAGTTGCATTGTTGCCTTAGATATGTGTTTGCCAAAGACGGCTGCCAAGAAAGGAAGCAGCAAGGTGATACCTGGTTGGAACGAACATGTACAGGCTCAACATGATACTTTCTTGTTCTGGCATGATATTTGGGTGCAGTGTGGTAGGCAACATAATGGTGAAGTAACCGATATCATGAGGCGTACTCGATCCAGGTATCACTACGCTGTGAGAAATGTAATAAAGGAAGAAACAAGGATAAAAAGCAATATAATGGCTGAAGGTAATGATCGTAACTTATGGAAAGAGGTGTATACTTTAAAAAAATCTTGTCATTTTCTGCCTAATGTTATTGATGATCATATAAGGTCAGAAGATATTGCTGACTTATTTTCCTCAAAGTTTGAACAATTGTACAATTCTGTTGGATTTGACGAAGATCACATGCACTTATTAAAAAAGTAGAGTCGACAATCTTGTTAGTAATATGTGTATGCTTGAAAATTATGCTAATGATGGTCACAACTGCCATCAGCAGCATGGTATTAATGTTGATGATCTCAAGAAATGTGTAAATTGCATGAAACTTGGTAAAAAAAGAAGAAAATTATTATTTCAGTACCATATTATATATGGTACTGAAAAATTTTTTAAAGCATTAACCTTGCTCTATAATGGCATGCTTATTCATGGTGTATCCCCAAGTGAGTTACTGATAGGTACTATGGTGCCACTTCAGAAAGATAAAAGAAAGGTGCATCATAGCTCTGATAACTATAGAGGGTTGACCTTAGGCAGCATCTTTGGTTAACTTTATGATGCCATTATTATCAAACAACAAACTGGAGTTTTTGACACGTCTGATTTACAATTTGGGTTTAAAGATGGCTTATCTACAACAATGTGTATTTTTATTGTAAAATAAACTATTTCATACTATGCAAATAATGGTAGTACTGTACATGTTTTATTACTTGATGCTTCTAAAGCATCCGATAGTGTAAATTATTGTATGTTGTTTCAAACATTAATTGATAAGGGTATGTGCCCATTAGTTGTAAGACTTTTACTTCACATGTACACACACCAGAAGTGTGAAGAATGGGGTTCGCCAAGGAGGTGTTATGTCTCCACTTCTATTTGAAATATATATGGATGGGCTGTTGGAAGAATTAAAAGACCTTGGTATTGGCTGTTATATTGGGCAACATTTCTGTGGAGCTGCAGGATATGCAGATGACATTATATTACTACGTCCTAGTAGTTCTGGGTTGCGAAAAATGATTGAGGTGTGTGAGACATATGCCAAACTACATGATGTGTTGTTTAATGGGTCAAAAAGCAAATTATTGGTGTACAACAAGAAGGATGCTGATCCGCATTTTGAAATGGTACAGATGTTTCTACATGTGAGAAAACTATACATCTTAGAAATTTACTTAGCACAACCGATAAGTATGAAATGGTGTTTGATGGTATCAAGAAATTTAACTGTAATGTAAATAGATTTATGTCTGAGTTTGGTTCACTTCAAACTATTGTCAAACACAAATTGTTTCATCAGTATTGTTGTGCACTGTACGGATCTCAATTATGGCCAATGTGGCATGACAGTGTTAACAAAATGTGCACACATTGGCGTAATGCATTGCGTAAAGTATGGAAGCTACCATATGCTTCCCACAGTGATTTAATACAATTAATTGCTGAATGTGTACCTTTAGAAGTGGCTTTGGTCTTTAGGTTGATGACGTTTTACAGAACAGTATCCTTGTCAGATAACATGATTGTTAATTATATTGCAAATACAATGACATTTGCTTATAGGTCAACTATGGGCCAGAATGTAAGACACATTATGTCCAAATATAACATGACCCACCATGAACTGTTGTATACGCGTATGAGTGCTATTAAGCATAAATGTAAAGAAATGTGGAATAGCAATGTCAATGCTACATACTATGACAATACAAACATGATTTGTGAATTGGTTGAAATGAAAGAATGTAACAATGACACAATGTAACAATGTCTTTAATAAGGAAGAATGTAGTGCTGTAATTTCATATCTCAGCACAATATAATTTGTTTTCTGGCTGCTATTTCTAACTTACAATTTGTTTAATATGTACATGTTTGTGGATCTTGAGTCCGAATAAAGATGATAATAATAATATGTCCTTCTTATGATATGCTTTGCACATGGAAACAATTAGTTGTTTCTCCTAATGTGCGATAGTTTTAAAGATTAACCCTAGAATTTGATTACCCTTTGAAGCAGCAATTCCACGTTGCTCTGTTCATGTCAGCACTAAATGTTACTCCCAACTCTTTCCCTTTTGTGGTTCTTCCAAGCATGATATCCTCCATTTTATATTATTCGTCCATGTTTCTATATTCTATATTTATGCACTTACATTTCCCAAAATGAAATTACATTTGCAATTTTTCTATAAATAAATACTATACCAAATGATATTATACACTTATTGAAAGCTAATGGTTTTATCTTACACATTTTAACATATATTGGTGACTCTACCATTGGACTCCCTCCGACATACATACGGGACATTATGCCCACTAATCGTGCACACATTCCGACACATTATGTGGCACAAAGGTGGCCTCACTTGCACAGCGTAACAAACAAACTGATACCGCTGAACGAATATGAGGTAGGGTTTCTCATCGGATACAACTGCGCTAATGCCCTAGTTCCTAGAGAGGTCATACCTCCAGTTGATGGAGGACTTTATGCTCAGAGGGCGGACCTTGGATGGGGAATTATAGGCGTGGCCGACACAACACATGATGAAACTGGTGATATTGATGCGATAGGTGTAAGCCACAGGATCAAGGAGCATCGCGTTCCTTCTTCAGTGTCTACATGCGAAAACCAGGAAGTAATGTTGTCATGTAAAACTATGATTAAGGAGGTAATTAACCCAACTCAAATAGCCAAAATGATGGAATTGCCTTTTTGTGACTCAAACCCATTCCTTCCGTATAATAAGGCTCATTGCACCATCGAAAGAAGCGCCTGCAAAGAAACCCTAATAGTCAAGAATATTACACTGATTTCATGGAGTACGTGATCCAGCGTGGATAAGCAGAAAGAGTATCATATTCCAATCTCAACAAGAATGATGATGACACACCATGGTTTGTATCATAACAAGAAAACGGAAAAGATTCGTGTTGTTTTCGACTGTAGTGCTACTTTCAAGGGTCAATCATTGGACTTGTTGCACTGCCCAGACCTCACGAACACCTTGGTGGGAGTTTTGTATCGGTTTGCAAAGAATTAGTCGCCTTCATTTGTGATGTTGAACAAATATTTCACGAGTTCAAAGTTGACACGAAGCACCGTGACTTCTTATGGTTCTTGTGGTAGGACGGAGGAGATTATGTTGCCAGACCAACCAAATACAGAATGTGTGTCCACTTGTTTGGCGCGGTTTCATCCCCGGGCTGTGCTAATTTCGGATTGAAGCAGGCAGAGAACGACGGTGAAGCCGAATTTGGAACAGATGTGCGAAATTACTTTTATGTCGACGACGGTTTCAGCTATGTTCTTACTGGTGATGAAGTAACTTATCTAATCTGAAATAAAACACAATTGTGCCTTGACAACTCAGACTGAGACACACCACTGCCTGACACAATCAGTGCTCAGTGGGAATGCTGGAGAACTTCTCTCTTCTTATTGAAGGTCAAACGATGTTTCAAATCTGACAACTTTGGAGACGTCTGCTCCGTGGAATTTCACCAAGTTTTCTGATGCCAGTACCATTGGGTATGCACAGTGCTGCTACGTCCGACTCGCAACTATGGCAATGTTCACTGTTCATTCATGATGGCCAAGGCTAGAGTTACACCAATCAAACCTGTCACGATCCCACGTCTTGAGTTGACTGCCGCTCTAGTATCTGCAAAGATAAACAAGATGCTACAACGTGAACTCAAATACGACGACGTGACTAACATTTTCTGGACCAACAGTCGAATTGTGCTTGGGCATATCAAGAACGAAGCAGGAAGATTTTATGTTTTCGAAGCCAACAGGACTTGTTGCACGGCCCAGAAATCTCACTGAAGTTGCCCAATGGAGACATGCCACTTCTGTAGAACACCCAGCAGACTGTGGCTCCAGGGTTTTATCACCTGCTGAACTGACTTATCATGGCAAATGGCTTAAGGGTCCAGCCTTCTTGCGCAACAATGAACTTCCTTCCGATGATGTGCATGCTGGGTGTACTCTAAATCTTGTTGACTCTGAAGTTCGGAAATTACAACCCATTGCGTATGCTGCCCCATTCTACACAATTCTTGGGTATCTCGGATCCGTGTCAGGTTGCAAAGCATGTCATCGCAATTTGGCTACTTTGGAAAACAGAGGCTTAGGAATGTCACTCAGTAGTCTCATCCCGCCTCCGTCAAGAGAACCCAGCAGTATGTGCCTGTTTATATAACAACCCTACAGAACGCTGAGTTTGAGATAGTGAGAACGGTTCAAGTAGAATGCTTTTCAGAAAAAATCGAAAACATGTTTTGCTTGATGAAAATGTTGTGGTGTGGACTTTCTACATAGATCTCCAGATAGTTATTCCGTATGTCAGGTAGGGAAATATTAAAGTGTAAACATTAGTCTTAGGGAGGCAACTGGAAGAAAGTGGTTCACGTTATTTATTGCATATAAAACATTTGTTAACTTTTATATGAATGCATTTATGTATTCCTGCCAATTCAGTCTTTCGACAATATAGAGGCCTAGAAATGTAATACAATGAGTGGGCTTAATTATCGTATCAGACTTGTTTAGAACTGTTTCTTCCCTTTGGGCAAGATGGCATCTAGAAAATAACACATATTTTGTCTTATATACATTTAAAGATAGCTTGTTTGCAAGAAATCAAACAGCTAATGCCTCATGTTCTTTGTTCATGTTTTTTGTATATATCATTGATTAGTTTTCCACTGATGATGGTGTCATCTGCAAATAATATGGATTTAATCTTGCTTAGACACAAAGGTAGATCGTTTGTATAAAATAAACAAGAGCGGACCAAGGATAGACCCCTCTGGGACACCAGACGTAATATCACGGGGACGCGAAGTACTGTTATTACAACTAACATGTTGTTTCCTACTTATGAGATAGCTTTTGAACCATTTGAGTGGAGGACTCCTTATCCCATAGAAATCAAGTTTATGCAAAAGATTTGGTGGTATATTGCATCGAATGCTTTACTTTGATCAATAAAAACACTAAGGGCTCAATGTTTTTTTCTAAAGCGTTTACAACATCAATACTAGGGATGTTGCGGCATTGGTGGTAGACCATACTGATTCTCATTGAATATATTGTTTTTTTAGAAAGTCGTCCGTCCTACTATGTACAACCTTTTCTAATATCTCTGAAATAGTGGGTAGTAAAGAGAACATTTATTTTTGGCTTTTGACTTGTAGACAGGTAAAATTTTTAACATTTTTATTTCATCGGGTGCAATGCCTTTACTTAAGGATTTGTTTATCAAAATAGCTATAGGTAGGGATATTTGCTCGGCTATTAATTTAAACATATGGGGACTGAGGTTATCGTGACCAAAACTTTTCTTAGGTTGAAGAAACCGTATATATTTGTATGTATATATATATATATATATATATATATATATATATATATATATATATATATATATATATATATATATATATATATATATATATATATATATATATATATATATATATATATATGTATATATATATATATATATATATATATATATATATATATATATATATATATATATATATATATATATATATATATATATATATATATATATATATATATATATATATCGTTTGCATTAGTGGGATTCATAAACGCTCTTGGATTTGTTGCTGGAGCTTTTGTAAATATCTGGTGAACTGATATTTGGGAGCAGGGATTGCATTAGCATAATTAGTAGGATCAACATTTGTGAAGAAATTATAAAATGTATCCAATGTGATCAGTATCATGAGTTAAGTTATTATATATATATATATATATATATATATATATATATATATATATATATATATATATATATATATATATATATATATATTATATATAACTTAACTCATGATACTGATCACATTTGATACATTTTATAATTTCTTCACAAATGTTGATCCTACTAATTATGCTAATGCAATCCCTGCTCCCAAATATCAGTTCACCAGATATTTACAAAAAGCTCCAGCAACAAATCCAAGAGCGTTTATAATCCCACTAATGCAAACGATATATATATATATATATATATATATATATATACATATATATATATATATATATATATATATATATATATATATATATATATATATATATATATATATATATATATATATATATATATATATATATATATATCTTATCAATATCTTAAAAACTTCAATCTGATCTCCTCTTAACCTCCTTGTCTCTAGAGTTGTTAAACCACATTCTTTCAGGCGTTCTTCATAACTAAGGTCTCTCAGTTCTGGAATCATTTTAGTTGCTCTCCTTTGTTTGCGTTCAAGCATATCTATATCCTTCTTACGATATGGTCTCCATGCTTGTATACAGTATTCTAAATGAGGTCTAACTATTGCTTTATTAAGAGGTATAATTAACGTTTTTCCCTTGTATGTTATGTTTCTTCTAATCAATCCAAGAATTTGATTTCCCTTTGAAGCTGCAATACCACACTGCTCTGAAACTTTCATATCAGCGCTTATTGTAACTCCTATGGCAATTTCTTTTACAATAATACCCAGAACAGTATCTCCCATTTTATAGTTTACATTCAAGTTCCCATATCCTGTATGTAGGCATTTACATTTCCCAAAATTGAACAACATCTGCCATTTCTCAGACCATTTTACTAATCTGTCTAGATCGTTTTGTAAATGTTTTTTATCGCCATCAGTATTAACCTTTCTAAACTGTTTTGTGTCATCCGCAAATTTCAGTACATTATTTGTCGTCCAAGTCATTGATATATTAAGAATAATATAGGTCCTAACACTGACCCTTGAGGTACCCCACTCAAAACCGATTTCCAATTTGAAACTTCTTCATCTACTACAATTCGTTGTCTTCTGTCAGTCAGCCATTGTTCTATCCAGTCAGTTATGCTATCCCCGATACCATGGGCTTTTAATTTAAGTAGTAATCTTTGATATGGCACTTTGTCAGAAGCTTTCTGAAAATCTAAGTAGATAATATCTACTGGCGATCCCACGTCTATCCACTTAGTGATTTCTTCCAAAAATCATAACATATTTGTTAAGCATGACCTCGCTTTAAGGAATCCATGTTGAGATGAATTTAATAATTTATGCTTAAAGAGGAAGTCCACCATATGGTCTTTAATTAACCTTTCTAATAATTTACAAATCACTTACGTTAAACTCCCTGGTCTGTCATTCTCTGACTTATTTCTCGAACCATTTTTAAATAATGGTATGATATTTGCTTCTTTCCATTCAAACGGAATAACTCCCTCTTTTAATGACAAGTTGTATACTCTTGTAAGGGGTATACTGATTTGTTGTACTGTTTCCATTAGTAATTTTGGAGGAATCTCATCCACTCCCAGTGATTTGTTATCCTTCGTTGCCTTTATTTTCTTAGCTACCAATTCTGGAGTTACAACTAACGGACCTAAATAGTCAGATTTAGCCTCCTGAAATTTAGCATCAGCAACTGGTAATGAACTAATATCTTCTTTGGTAAACACTGAACTGAAGTAACCATTTAGGTCTTCCGCCATTAAAAACCCCTGTGATATTATATTTCCAGCACTGTCTTCTAGAGGTCCAACCTTGTCTTGTACGTTTTGTTTACTCCTGACACATATGTCATTGTGTTTCTCTATTAGAGTTCTAAGCAACTGCCATGTCTTCATAGAGTCATTCTTAAACGTGTTTAGTAGATTTGCATAGTCAGTTGACTTAGCAGTATGTTTTAATTTATTATACATATTTCTATAGTTAACATAACAAATATAAGCAGGATGTACCTTTGATTTACCAATACATTTTCGATAAAGTTTATAGGTTGTTATGGAAGATTTCATTTGGCCTTTGGTCATCCACTCATATCCGACTACATATCTTGATATAATGGTTACAGGTCTTCTCAGGTACGAATAAATCAATAACACTGTTAAATTGTTTCGTAAATTATCTAAATGCGTCGTTTACGTCTAATTAGTGTAAATACGTGCAATCTATGTTCTAGAGAGCTGAGGTTATATGACGAATGGATACTTCAGATATAGGTATGTGTTTTTGAACACGTGGTTAATTTAACAACATGAATCTTTTATGTTTATTCTTTTAAAATAGTCTTAGACATGCATGAAAACAATAATGCGTACGCTGTTGGCGTACAGTGCCGGGTTCATGATCGGCTAAGCTTAAGAACGCCAAGATGATTGTCTTAGTAAATTACGCATCTAAAAAAAAGCTAACATAGGAGTTCACGCAAATGCGTAACGCTAACTAATTGCGGAAATCTAATATATATATATATATATATATATATATATATATATATATATATATATATATATATATATATATATATATATATATATATAATAGTGTGAAATATGAAGATTATAAAAATATCAGTGTTGGGGAATTTTATATATGTGAAAAAAAAATGTCCATGTTGGTTAGTGGTGGTCATGGAAGGAGACGTGAAAAAATGTGAGCCCTGGCACAAGGCGTCTGTCAAAAGAGGATCAGGACCGAGTGAAGACCCTCCAGAGTATGAGAGAGGAATAATTAAAGGTAATAATAATTATGCTTTATTGTTTATTTTAATAAAAAAATAATTTGAATGCAATTCAGTCAACTGCAAATGCAATTGTATGTACGTATACGTACCTACATGCAAACATGCACACACATCTTATTAAAATGTGTTGTGTACAAATTATGGGACCCGTCAAAGAAGTGTGTGTGTGTGTGTGTGTGTGTGTGTGTATGTGTGTGTATAAATATATATATATATATATATATATATATATAATTCGATAAATAAGTAAGTAAATAATAAAAACGTAATTTCCACCGATTCCTAAGCAATACTTTCAAGTTCCCGCCACACCTCTCGACGCTGTCCACGGTGACAAATTAATTAACAAATATATAAATAAATAAAATATATAAATAAATTAAATGTCCTTATCATAAAAATGTGTTTAAAACAATTACTAAAAAGTCGATAAATAAATAAATAATAAAACGTCATTTCCGCCGATTCCTAGGCAATACTCTCAAGTTCCTGCCCCACCTCTCGCCGCTGTCCACATTCGAGTGCACGCAGAGTATCGACGTCGGCGGGGCAACGCAAATCCGCGCTTAACGCCGTCGGCAGTGTCGTCCACGGTGGACCCCTGAATGACGTGACGCCTGAATCCACGAAATAGTTGTCGATCGCTCGCTGAGCGGGAACAACGGGCGGCATACGGAGTTCGTGCCCGAACACACGCCATCGGGCTTCACTGATGGGACAGCATCGACAACGGTAGTCTAGTGCCTCGTTCGGTATATGGTGTGGCAAATGGATGCCGACGATTTGGCGTAAGGTTACGACGGTGGTACGCGTCCAGACGTTCAGGCCCCATGTTCTAATGTTGTTATAATACTTATATATCAACACGGGCACAACGAACAGCGCGTATAACCATAGCCGCAGCAGTAGACAAAACTGTGTTCTCCTTAACCAACTTCACCGAGGAGCGACCGTAACTTGCGTTCGGTTTTCGTTGCGTTGATCATCAACGACCACTCCTCTAAGCACGCTGGTGCGATGCGCTCGATCTCGTCCAGGATTGAACACGACGATCTGATAAAATCAGTGTCTTCATCGTACTCAACGTCCAGCGGTAGGTTGGCGTCGACTGGTGGACGCTTCAGAAGGGGAAATCGTAAGTCGCGAAGTGCCGCTTCAAGCCGGATAAACTGTGAACAACACCGGACTCGGGCGAAGTGGCCGCGAGAAGGAAGCGGCTCATCCGCAGTTCCGACTCGCCGAGGAATGTCTGCAGTATGTCTAGGAGCTACGGATGTTGTCGAAGGCGCGACTCAGGTCGATATCGATAACTTTGACACTCGCTGACGCTGCGCTTTCGCACGTAGCAAACGGCTGTGCTACGTCCGCGTCGGAATCCGGATTGCTACGGCTACAGGTCAACTTTCGGCGCGATTCTCGACAGAACGATGAGTGACAGTGTCTTTCGGAGTGCTTATAGTAAAACAATCGGACGTACACTCGTCGGTGGACTTATCGGTTTGCCCGGATTCTGTAGAAATATGAGCACACCTTTGCTTAGGTCGCGCGATTCGTTGTGCTAGCAGGCAGGCTGAATACTTCAAGAGTTCGGCCGGTAGGTCGTCATGCCCTTTTCAGTTTATCGATCGCTCTCTTGACCTCGTCCGCGGTAGTAAGGTCTACAATTCGTTACGGTTTTCCAACGAATGCTGACAACTCTTTCACGGTTGGGTCGGTGAACAGGCGACTGAAGTGTTCGATGACCCGCGTTTTCAGTTCGGTCGCATTACAGATAACGCGTCCTGCGGCACCGAGGATCGTCAGTTTGGCGACAGTTTTCTTCGTCATCTCACGATCGGCACGAAACATGTTTGCGCCGTCGTGGTGACGTTCAAAGCGCACTACACCATGTCTTAACCTCATCAGTCTGCAGGTATATACAAGTCCGTGCTACTGGTCGAATAAAAAATAACCGTTCTGACCAATGTACCACATCAACAAATCGTTCATACATTGGTTATGACCAGTCGTCAATGCAGTCTAATACTCGACCGAGGTCACCACACACACGTCTCGCGACCTGTTTGCCAGTGTTCATCTGCTAGTCGAAACCGTGGTCGGAGTGGCCGAAGAGGTATTGTCCTTCGGTTTAGTTGGACATTTTGTGCTACTGATCTGCACACTGGTGGAGGGTGAACATTGTTCTACCTCCCCCCTTTATGTCACCATGATGTTTATTTGGGGTAGAGGGTACATTAACTTAGTCACTTTGTGTTGTCACACTGTCGGTACGACCGTAACAAATTCACATTTCGTGCTCTGTATTTCCCACATTAAACTTATGGACCGGATAATAATGGGATTTATTTGGGAATCCATGGCATGCCCAATCTCATATCCATCAACTATTAGACCGTCATATATTGTCCTTTCGTCGACTGCTATGTCTCCTATGGCACACCGCTGGTCTAGTCTTGCCTGAATCCATGCAGTGTCCAACATGATTGGAATAGTCGCGGTGTCAACTTGCCAGTAAAAACAGTTCCACTTGACTTTCATGTGCCTACTAACAATGTATATCTCGGAATACATGCTATACATATGATATTTAATGTATACCATTACGCTAGCCATTTCCTAGGCAACTACGTATCCCCTGACTGTCAGATAGACATTCCTTCGGAATTGACAATGTCCAATATGGCACTCAGCTTGTATATTCTTGTCTGACCACGCATTGTTCAAGTAGCTGTCCGACATGTTTGTAGGTAATTATCTACAACAGTTGAAATTGTCGAACTAGACTGGCTTGAATTAGAAATTATGACCCTGGAACATCCATGAAGACAGCAGAACATTTATAGACAACAATCAATTTCCAAGAAACCAGCAAACCCAATTGTAACAGTTGAATGAGCTGCCGGCGTAACCCGCTTGTTTACATTGACACTGACAGCCGAATTTAATGGCTGCGCTGTCGGAAGAAAAACTAGCGTAAATGTATACAACATAGATAAGTGGGAACTTGCAAAAAAGGAAAAGCACATGGTTTGCAGTCGCCGTCACCCATGGCACAATGTTTCTTTTGTTAAACTCGATAATTTGTAAAACAGGTAAAATTTATAATCAACGTCAAACAGAGAACCCGAAGTTTGTCAGGATGTATGTATGTGCTGATTCGCAGAAAATCATATTGTCTAAACACGACCGTGTAGCGTGCCGTTTTCTCCGTCCACGGGATATTCGGCGCCTAACTAAAGCCTTCGCAATCTGGTTTGTTAAAACCAAGACGCGGACGTTCTGACACCAGTGTATACATTTAGCATCTGACACAGCGCTTGGTATATAAGATAACCTCTATGAGTCCACGAATTATTGTACAATCATAAACTACAACACAAGTACTGTAATCTGTATTAGTTTCGTGTCATTATTCATCGTTACACTTCAAGTCCGCAGTGGCATCACCTTACAAATCAGGATGGCCAAACAGTATCGCTACCTGGAGGTTAACTCATAGTCACATATCGTATTAGTGTGGCCTACACTATTGTACAATTAAGGTTATTACTACACTACAATATGTAAGACATTAGAAGTACAATCCTGTGTGCATATCCCTCCACGATCACAATTAATTATCAATCCAAATACCACCATTTATTACTCTATTAATAAATAAATACAAAACTACAATAATGACGCAAGAACAAATAAATGGCTTCCGTATTTGTCCAGTGTACTCTACGTATTTGTCCACTATTCTCTACATATTTGTCCAGTGTTGTCTACGTATTTGACCAGTGTTCTCTACGTATTTGACCAGTGTTCTCTACGTATTTGTCCAGTGTTCTCGTCGTATGTTTTTGTGTTGTCTGATTAATTGTATAAATGATTGACGGCTTAACACGTCTGCATTAATCTTCTGGTATTGATTCACTTGATTCTATTTTTATTATTATCTTTCTCATATGAGAACTCTTTGGTGCCTTTGGATATGTTTGATTGTGGTGATATTATAATGATTTCTACGGTTTTAGTACAACAGTCTGTTGACCGCTAATTTATTCGTCAGGAAGTCAATCTGAAGATGTCCACGGCCTGTGGACGAAATGTCAATAACGCTAGGAACTAAAGTTGGTTCGTGCGTCGATAAAATACTATATATGCACATATATTATTGACCCCATAAATATGTTTAATGAGATCCTTGTATGCTTTGTGTCGACAGTTTTTTTGGTTCGAGCATAGTTGAGTGTCTTTGTTGTAAAACATTACGTTGTTGTCGTGTAATATATAACGTTGTTCTAATACACCATGTCGTTGTAACATATTACATTATTGTAATGCATTACTTTGTCGTTGTTGTAATACATTACGTTGTTGTTGTGTTATAATGGTCGCGAATATTATGCGTTTGTTATATTATTATCACATCAGCCAAGCAACACAATATTACGTATGACCTTTGCTATTTTTTGGGAAAATCCTTTTTAATGTTGATTCGCCATTATTCTTTTAGCGAAAGGTAATCGCTAAGTTACGGCCTATGTTGTGTGGCCATCTTTTAATTAACTGTTATTAGTAACATGTAACCTTTTAACACGTTGTACTTCCCTGCATTGTGCGAGGACGGTGTTCTTTATTTAGTTAAATAATACAAATTAATATAATTGAAAGACTTACAGTCATCATGTTGCTGTATGTGAATGCTTATGATACTAATGAGACTGTTAGAGCTATGCAGCGGTTTGACGGCGTTTCTGAAGTCGACGGCGAGACGTGGGAGCAGACGGAGAAGAACGTACGTAGGGCAATGACAACAGCCCTAGAACTTCCCGAAGCACAAGTGCACGCCATCAACATCGAGCGCGCGCACCGAACTGGCGGCACGGGGACGAGAGCCAGGACCATCGTCGTCAAGTTCAAATCGTACAAGGACCGCGAGCTGGTGCTACAGGCGGGGAAGAAGAATCGGCCTCGAGGCATCTACGTGAACGAAGACTACTCACAGCGGGTCATGGCGAGGCGGAAAGAACTGTTGCCCAAAATGATGAAGGCCCGGGAAGAGGGGAAAATCGCGTATTTGACATTTGACAAACTGGTGGTAAGGGAGCGGCACGATGTGGCAAACCGTTATTAGATAACTAAGTACATGTTCAATATCTTGCTAAATCTTGTTGTGATCTCTTCATTTAACTATGGTGTCAGATACTCAACAAAACGGCGGGTTAACACTTACATATGATAAACCGCTTGATTACAACGAACACTGTTATGAACACGAAATAGATACTGTACTTAGCGTTTCTAAAAGATAGGTCAGAATTAACAGAAAGTCGGTACAAAAAGTACAAAAACAAGTTAACAAAACTGTTACGTCTAGAAAAGAAAAACTATTACAGGAAAAAGCTTGAAGATTGTAAAACTAATACAAGAGAGACTTGGAAAATTCTTAACAACATAATAGGTAAAAGAAAATCTGAAACAAAATATTCCAACGAATTTCAAGTTGGTGAAAAACGAGTTGTATTAGAAAGTAAATAAATAGCTAACCATTTCAACAAATTCTTTGTTGACATAGGTACACATTTATCAAGCCTTATAGAACCCTGCCCGGGAACAAAGCCTACTGACTTCGTAAAAAGTAATGTATCACAGTCAATGTATATACACCCAGTTACTGAGCAAGAAGTACTTGACATTGTGTCTGGGTGCAAAAGTAAACCTTCCTACGGACACGATGAGATCAGCATGAAAACAGTTAAGCATATAATAAAGCAAATTGTACAACCGCTAACCCACATTTTTAACAGATCATTGATCTGCGGATCATTTCCGAATGATATGAAATTGGCAAAAATCATTCCTGTATTTAAGTCAGGTGATCGTTTTCAATTTTCTAATTATAGACCTATATCTCTTTTATCCCAATTTTCAAAAATACTTGAAAAAATATTTAACAAAAGGCTAACATCTTTCATTGAAGCACAACACATACTGTCAGACGGGCAGTATGGCTTCAGAAATAATCATTCGACCTCACTAGCTCTAACTGAATTTGTCGAAAAGGTTACTACTGCAATGGATAAATCCCAAACTACGATTGGTGTCTTTATCGATCTAAGAAAAGCTTTCGACACCGTTGACCACAACATATTGCTAAGTAAATTGCAATGCTATGGAGTAAGGGGTTTAGCTCTGGAATGGATAAAAAGTTATTTATCCAACCGTAGACAATATGTATGCTACAATAATAGTAACTCAGAATTCAAGGAAATCAAGTGTGGAGTCCCGCAAGGATCCACCCTTGGCCCATTACTGTTTATCTTGTACATAAATGACATGTGCGATGTTTCCAAACTACTTCATATTATTCTATTTGCAGATGATACTAACATTTTTTACTCGGCTAATAATATTGATGATGTAACCAATGTAGTTAACAACGAACTAAAACAACTAGGCCTATGGTTCAGAGCAAACAAATTATCGCTCAATGTGAATAAAACAAATTTTATAATGTTTAACAATAAAAAACAACCTAGAACAGATGTGCATATAGTTTTGAATGGAATAAACATTGAGCAGGTAACAAATACAAAATTCCTTGGAGTAACTATTGATGAAAACCTAACATGGAGAGAACATATAAAAATGGTTGAAACAAAAGTATCAAAAAGAATAGCAGTTTTGTATAAAACTATGCATGTTCTTGATTGTCAAGCGTTACACATATTATATCAATCACTTGTTGAACCACATATGTCATATTGCTGTGAGATATGGGGAAGTACGTATCAGTCGAGACTCAAGAAACTATTTCTGTTACAGAAGAAAGCTATACGGATTATTCATAATCTTAATTACCATGATCATACATCTGTATTTTTCCACAGCTCAAAAATACGTAAACTTCATGATTTAGTTACATACAAGTCTATGATTATACTCTATAAAGCAAATAATCATTCTTTAAATGGTCGGGTTCAAGCATTCTTTAACCCAACCGAAGCTATACACATGTATGGTACCAGACAAAGCAAACTGTTTTATGTTAAAAAAACAAACACAACCCTCAGACTATTGTCACTCACTGTCAAAGGTATAAATACGTGGAACAGCTTAGCAAATGAAATAACTCAGCTACCAAGTTTAAAACAATTTAAAAAAACATTCAAGTTGTCATTACTTACAGCATATTTATAAACTTATAATTGAAAGTTATGTCAATTAGTTAATTTATAATTAGCTCAAGCACCACAGTAATAAATTTATAAGTGAATTGTGAATGCTATTTTGTATTTAATGTTTTACTTATATTGCATTTATTTTGTTTGAGAAGGGCATAGCACCTTATAAGTCGTATGACTTCAGCTATATCCCTTCAGCAGCAGCAGCACACCATACTATGCACCTGTATTATGTTGTTGTTGTTGTTGAATAAACTTTCACTTGAATAAACTTTCACTTATGTTGATAATTGTGTCTAGGCACGCCATAATATTTTCCTTTGGGACGTTACTGAACATTGGGATACACGTTATGCAATAAATGTTAAAGCTGACATATAATAAAACATTAATACTAATATATAAAATACTTACAAACTAAATCCTCGGGAGACCCAACGCTAGGGAACTATGGAGGATAAGCAAGTTTAAACAGGTGGGTTTTTAGTTTACGGCGAAATGTTGTTATATTTCCTATGTACTTAACACTGGCAGGGAGTGAGTTCCACAGAATCGGTGCAGCAACCGAAAAGGCTCTAGTTCCGACATTAGCGTTAACACTGGGAACAAAATGTAGATCAGTGAATCTAAATATGCAGGTTGCTTGGATGTAAATGCTTGGTATGTAGTTGAACAGATCTTAATATAATACGATATCGGACAGGGAGCCAATGCAATGATTTAAGAAGTGGTACTCAGTGAGAGAAACGAGGAAGTCGGGCAACTACCCTTGCCAAACAAGTTTGCACTTTCGTAAATTGAAACATTTGCATGACATCCTGGAAAATGACATTTCCATTTGTATCGCTTGAAACGTTTATATTTGCATTCCAATGCGTTGACATACCTACATTTATTAACAACCAGTCATTCAAATGTTGTAAGCGTTGCAGCTCCACGATGACATTACATTTACCCAAATAGACAATTGCAACCCACGAGGCATACTTGATCGGCCTTCGTATTAAGACTACATGAAAATCAACAGAAGATTCCCGAAATAACGAGTGGCGCCTCGAGGGTACGCCATAGCATCAATGTAACGATGAAATCGTGTGAGACTGTCGACGGAAGTACGACACGTAATTTTGTACTTTAGAGTAAAGAGTCGGAACATTGATGTAGACATGACAACGTCAAGAACATCAATTTTTTTTTAGAATTAATGATTTATTTCGGCGCACGTAAACATAATCACGCGAATCTTTTCAGGTGGTCATATTTTGCATGTTACCGACACTAACAAATAAAACTCGGGCCATTACCCCCATTTATCTCCAATAATTATATGAAAGTTTTGTATTTTTCTAACAACTCTTTAGCGTCATGTTGACAATTGTTTTCCAAGAAGGTGTTAATTTCCATGAGGACGGACTGTGTTACAAAACGGTGCCGTGAACGGTTGCGCGATTTAAAACAATAGCAGTTACGTAACAGTTCACCACACGGCGCTGCATGACGCAATTGTCGTCGTATTTCGCCTGCGACCGACATTACACAAAACTAGTACGCGGGCCATGAACCCCGTCCCCCATTTATAGGGAATGGCCCATTAATGAAACGTAAACCACAAGTTCATTTAGGTATGAGCAAAATATCAGATTGTGCAAAAAAATACAAAAATATGTTATATAATTATTGAATAAATATTTGGTACATGGGTGGAAATTTGTAGCTCAATGACTTTACTTGTGTTGTATGAATTATGAATGTTTTCTATATATATATATATATATATATATATATATATATATATATATATATTTAAAAAAGGAAAGTAAAATTTACAACTAAGTTTTTTGTCTATTTACTGAGTATAGAAAACATTCATTCAACACAAACATCGCCTTTTGCAAACAAAATATTACTGAGTTCTGTCGCGAAAACGCAGCCCTTTAAAATAACGCGATTGTTGTTGACGTCATTATAACTGTGCATTTGATTATAAAATAGTTTCAAACAAAAACGTAACCTGTTTTGCTCCCATTTTAAAGCGATACTATCAAATGTATCCTGTTGAAACTGAGAGATTTATAAAGATAAATTATGAGTTTATCAAAATCAAATTAAATAAAGATATGAGAAATATGCACATCAAATGTAAATTGTGGCATTGATGGAATGGTGAGTGGCGCCACTCGTGCGGCGTTTGTGAGACAAGCACCAAGGTGACGTCACTCGATAAAACATCCAAGAGTCGAGTGACGTCATAAGCGTGAATTATTATGACATGTTTGCTACTTTTTTCTTCATCTTCTTTTCTTGTCCCTCTTGTTATTGTTGTTGTTGTTCGTGTATGCGTCGACGTGTGTGTAAACTCTATGAGCAACAACAAACAGGAACACAATTATTTTCGTCAAATTTTAATACGATGAACAATCACGCACAATAACGATTAGTAGTAATTAGACAATCATTTCACGTGCGGTGATATTGTATCCTTAGGTAAATATGATATTTTCGCGGGGATACGTTACTTCGTGTAAACGAAGCTTAAGACAATCCAAATGAATGGTTATCGTATAATTATATTCATTACTAGTTATATCTAGTTGTCAGACAATAAGTCAACTTGTATGTGTGTGTGTGTGTGTGTGTGTGTGTGTGTGTGTGTGTGTGTGTGTGTGTGTGTGTGTGTGTGTGTGTGTGTGTGTGTGTGTGTGTGTGTGTGTGTGTGTGTGTGTGTGTGTGTGTGTGTGTGTGTGTGTGTGTGTGTGTGTGTGTGTGTGTGTGTGTGTGTGTGTGTGTGTGTGTGTGTGTGAGTGTGTGTGAGTGTGTGTGTGTGTGTGTGTGTGTATATATATATATTTGCACAATCACGCACGCACACACATTATTTACCCATTACTTTAATAATACGACACTTTGGTAAGGATAGTGTTTTAATATAACTTAGCAAGACGTTTATCAAGATTACTATTCAACACATCAACTCCAAATAACAATTGGACCAATAAGCTACTGGCTTATCAAAGTCAACAATTAATCATATACGGACCCTCTGCTTATTACATATATGCTGATACATTAGTGTTATTCAAAATACATTTACACTGTTAGCATTTACATAGTATATAGATGGTTTACTTTGATTCAGGGTATGATGATCTCGGCTAACAAAGTATCATCTGAATTATGCATTAAGAACGAAAATATTTCATAATCGCTAATACGACTTACAAAACACAACCTTTTAATACATCGCAACATAAAAAAGGTTATAGTAAAACAAAAGCAAAACAGGTTTATTTAAACCTATGTCAAGACATGCGCTTCTGCTGGAAGCTTTACATTGACGACGACGACGATGACGACGACGACGACGACGACGACGACGACGACGACGACGACGACGACGACGACGACGACGACGACGACGACGACGACGACGACGACGACGACGACGACGACGACGACGACGACGACGACGACGACGACGACGACGACGACGACGACGACGACGACGACGACGACGACGACGACGACGACGACGACGACGACGACGACGACGACGACGACGACGACGACGACGACGACGACGACGACGACGACGACGACGACGACGACGACGACGACGACGACGACGACGACGACGACGACGACGACGACGACGACGACGACGACGACGACGACGACGACGACGACGACGACGACGACGACGACGACGACGACGACGACGACGACGACATAAATCCACCGTGAATGCTAGGATTAAATCCAAATGATGATGCACTATCGTAGTAACAACACCACCTTCTCCACCGCCACCGCCACTTCCACACCCCCACCGCCACTGCCACAATTGCTGCCACCGCCACCACAACCACCAACACCATCACCGACAACCACAACCAACACCACCTACAACAACAACAACTAGCACCGCCACCAACACCACCACCACTACCATTAACAACAACAACAAAACGATGACCGCCACAACCAGAGCCAATCAAATCAACAATATTGAAATTCAGTTGGAAATATCTATGGCCTGCATGTCACGGGTTTGGTTCCATTAATGGCGGCAGAGAACAAAGTGACTGGCTCGTAACTAAAGCTCAGGTGCATTAGTGTAGAGTAGAACATATACACAACATTGAACCATGGATGGTAATTGAGAATCCAATTGGAAAACACAACAAGGCATATAGTATTACATCAAACAATTGACAGTTCATCCATTTGGCAGTGCGAATCCTGTATCATGGAGTAGTTTGTATCATCATTTGATAGGTCAGCGAAAATTCACAGTTCCGTGAATCCACGGAAGCAAAGGTCGAACGAGGCTGCTGATGTGGCCATATCAGGCCGGAAGTCTAAGTAACCAATAGCGGACTTTAATGCAAACTATACCATCCCTATGACTGCGTTCCTACGACTTCGAGGTAACACCGTATACAAAACGTCAGCATTACATTACATTACCGCATTACATAACCGACCAGCAGTCTTCAAATACTAAAAAACCTAAAATTAATTTTTTTTCTTATAAATTTAATGTCACCTGAATCGCTGCATTGACGCATTAATAACACAGCCAACAAGATCACCAAAGCATGTGTGATACTAGAGACCATCTGAAAAAAGGAAAAGAGGACGGCCACAATAAATGTACAAGAGTACCATCGGAAGAGAGGCACACACACCCAGTAAATAAAGAAACAGGACCAAGAGAGAATGCTTACATATACAATTCCGCCTACTGGTCCCTGTCTTGTGTGTGTGTGATAGCACAGTGAGTGAGTAAGTAAGACAGTATAATTAAATCCCCGCGACCAAGATATTACACACGGTGTTGACGTTTTCCAGCGAAGAAGCTATGCATTTTCATCAAGCAGATGCCTCCAATGTGTTCGTGCCCTGCTAGGCATTGCGCTAGTCTCGCAAGAGTAACTGAAAACCAAGCACTCAAGCGATACGTCCTCTTCTAGTGAAGCATTACAGGCGGGTGTTGCAGTGCTCGATCAAGTGGATATTTCGGCGGTGTTCCTGCACCGATTTGTGTTGCGCCAATCTCGCCAGAGTCTTCGGACTGTGGGTGTTAGTGTGAAAGACACACAAATAAAGACTCCCTGGAAAGTGTTGCACAGAATGAACGGGTAATACAAGAAACTTAGACCGTCGACGTTTGCCAAGAATCCGAAAAGCCACACGAAGCCCATCAGTGACGTCAACCGTAGGTAAATGACAAATGTACGGCGTTGTTGTTTCGGTGGTCGCGCTCTGCTGGCCGTTGACAAGGTACGTCTGAGAGCAACGACGGTGCGAACAAACAACACTGCATTGGCAGTGATCACTGCGGCTACAGGAGAACCGAAGACATACAGGACGGCTCGGCCGTTTACAATCCAACACATGTTCTTGCTGCCGTAGTTGAAGGGCAGTTTCGTGTATAAGTCGATAACCAGACAAACACCTACAAAGACAGCCGGTAGGCCCCAAGCGTAGAGGGCAAAGGCACGAAGACGAAATGCGTTTGGAACACTGCTAGATGGCTTCAGATCAGCAAAGGTGCACGATATATCGAAGGCAAGAACGTTCATCCACAGGAAGACAACTAGCCAAATGTAGTGTTGGAATACAGCGACGGTGGTGCAGGCCTCACTATACGACAAGAACGCGTCGCTCACTTGAAAAGTTAGCTGGGCAAAGAACAAAGCCCCGCATAGATTCATTACACATTTCCCAGCTGTAGTACGAATCTCTTCGAACATGCAGTAGGTGGTCATCGTGAATGCGAGACACGCCATTGACAAACAGTTCCCGATCAGCGTTAGTATAACCTGAACAGAAATGTGACTTTCATTATCGTCGAGATTGATACTAATAATTGTGGTAAGATTAAAAAGTAGGGAGGCACACAGTACTATCGCATTCGATTCCAGTCTAAGAACATTTCTCTCGAGGATTTTCACTTCGTGCGATGTACCACCGTACAACACCAGTGACTCGCCCTCGTTGATGTATTCGTCTGCCTGAAACGTTACCGTATCACAACTGAAAATGTCCAGTTCACAAACCATGGCTGACGATTTTTCGCTCCATCCAATATAGGCAGGATAAGTGTTTCGCCATGACAAAACAACTGGGACTTCATTGACATTGTACATAAGAACCGTACCCTCAACCTGAAATGTACAATCAGGCTTGTCGAGACATGTTCCATCACTTGGAAATACTAAGTCACGTTGAATCTTCGGTGATCCATTCAAGCATGAACCCGACATATAATTAGTGCCATGGTTTAGAACAAATATGTTGATGCGACTGTCGACATCCCAATACCGTATAAAACGATCTACTTCATTAACGACGTAACCGAAATTTCTGGATAATGTCTCTTGAAACCAACAAGTCGATGTGTTGGAAATGACTTCGTCCCAATTATTCCACACTTTGAAAGCTTTGCATGCGTTACATCTTGTTGAATTTTCAACAAAGTCAACACGAATGTATTCGATAATCTGTTTTTGATCGACGTGTCGAAACTTCATATTTTCGGTCGATATGACGACATATATTCTAACGCCACGTTTTCTTGACAATATCTGTGGTACAGTCACATTCAGTCTCGCGCAATGTTTGTCTCTCAGACCCACGTGGCCAGCCGGACAAGTCAGTGGACAAAACATATTATTGTGGTCGAACATCCTGTCACCAACGCACCATTTGCTTGCATTAATCTGCGGTTCGGCGATATGTGCTGCTTCTGGGATTATCATCTGTTCGAAATTTGACATTCTACCGAAGGTTGCTTCGCAAAGCCATCGCTGTGAACAGGTCACATCTTCGATAGTACTGCATCGGATGTCATACACATCGAAGCCGCTACACAAGGCGCAGTGTGGATTACTGTGAAATGTGTACGAAGGATTATGGCGAATGGGCGCCCGATACTTCTGACAACTTGTTCGTAAGTAGTTGAAGTCAAACTGCGGATCAACTAAAGCGGCGTTGCATTCTCCCTCCAGTCGGCAGGTGTAGCGGTGATTGCCTTGGAAAAAGTAATAAAAGTTTGATAAATCGAATTTAACTTCGCACTCATACTCGGAGCAGGTAAATGCTACACCAGCTGTTGTCATATCAGTCAAATTCTCGCCAGGATTATTGCAAATTGCACAATACTTGTTACTGTAGATGACATCTCGAAACATAACCGGAATTACAGCGACAAGGCCATCGTTTGTTGCAAAAGGTCTTTCACATCGGTTTAACGTCACATTATCGGTGGTTGTCATGATTTCATTCCCGCAAGACGACACAACCATTAATGTTTCTTGTTTCCCTGTTCCTTGAGGAATGTTGACGCATTTGGCAGTTGGTGACTTTCGACTTCTTAAAATGTCTCCGTAATTCTTTCGCGATACAGTTGGACCAGACAAACAAGATGCTTCGTAATCAAGACAGCAGTCTCCCAGTTGGAGGCAGGCCTTGTCACAGTAGCAATATCTGGGTCGCAGGGCGTCGCGTAGACCACATTTTTGTTTGCATGTGCAGCAGCGATGTATTATATAGTAAGAATCTGCTTCTAAATCCTCCATCGTTGGATATTCGTCCCATGTGTCCATCATTAAGTGTCTCATCCTATCACCAACGGTGACGTTGCGTTTCTTTGTCGTGTTGTTGTCACCGGATGCCTCCTGAGTTGCTGTCGATGTAGTCGTCGTGGTGATGTTTGTCGTGCTTGTGCGCGGTGGATTGCGTACATTTTCACCAGTTGTTCGTGCACCATTGCTTGTGTTGATTGGGTGAGGCATTGTGCTGTTGAGAGATTCTGTCACTGTTGCTACGTTGTCAATGTATGTTGTTGTATCATTGTAAGCAATGACCGACTGAGGCGTTGTGTTGTGGAGAGATTCTGTTACTGACGCTCTGTTGTCCGTGACTTTACTCGCAACTTTGCCGGTACTGATTGACTGAGGCGTTGTGTTGTGGAGGGACTCTGTCACTGACGCTCTGTTGTCTGAAATATAAATTATGTGCTCAACCACAATAGCTGCAATAGATGATGAGAAATATAAAAATGTTCTACCCCGTCCCATCAAGCCATATGGCTGAAATGTAATAACAAATCGTGAGAGCCAGACAGAGTAATTTTTTATTATATTATTCATCTAGTTCCAGTAATAGTGCAGTAAAAGTAAAACACGCAATAAACTGTTGATATTAAATGTATTGTTTTAGGGCGATATATGATAATATAATAAAATATTGAAATAAAGCATATTTCCCACCCCATGGGCGTTTTTCGCAGTGCAAATAGCCCAAATCTGGTACCTACAAGGAATTACTTAACATATTAAGTAGTATGTTAACAAGAACAAAGCTCATATTTGGGTCGACTCCGGGCACCGTTTCGACACGTCTGCAGCACGAACATCAAAGGCTAAACTGAATTAAGTCAAAAGGTAAACGTGGCCGGCACAGTCTTCGGCACCGTCTTAAGATGACTAGTCAAGCGTCTTAGGAGCATTGGTCAAGCGTCTTAAGACAGTGATCAAGTATATCAATTAAATAGGTTAAATTAATGAGGTAATATTTTCCTATTTTTGGGGAGTATCGTGTCATGAACATATGTGTCGGTGGACGTATCCAATCTTCGAAATGGACACGCGGTGGAAGCATATTGATCGTCTCTTGGCACTTTCTTCGGCACCGTCTGCGGCGCGAACATCAAAGGCTTAATTAGGTCAAAAGGTTAACGTGTCCGGCACCATCTTAGGAACCCTAACTAAGAATCTGCGTCTTCATACATGGTCAGGCGTCTTGAGACAAGGTAAAGCGTCTTAGGAATATTGGTCAAGCATTACACTCTGATAACAAGTTAACAGATATATATTCTCATCACAAAACACCGTATGTAAACGCAACAACTTTAACTTAACTAATCAACAAGTAAAGAAACATTTTCTTTGTCTTCATCTTTCCTCTTCTTCTTTATTGTTCGTACAATAAGACAGCGGCAAAGAAAAGAAGGAATCAATCAGAGTTGGAAACGGTCATAGCATAAACAGGGCAGATAAACTGTGTATTTATCAGCAGCACGCGTACACTATATATTCACTATTTCTGCGAGTAAAACATACGCATTAACGACCGATAGTCAATGGCAGCTGCTATATAAATTTAAAGCAGAATGAACGCCAAAAAAGGATATGTTTGTGATAAGAACCTTATAGCCACAGCCTTGCCCTGGACCAACATCACTGGTTCCGTACTGGTTCATGGGTAGTACATGCAGTCGTTTCTATCTAACAGCATCGATAAACCGTTTTATTTTTTAGAATCCAAGTTGAAAAGGTGCTACGGTTGTACGCTTTGTGTTGCCACCGTACATATTGTCTCGTGTCTACTTGTTTTATCTATACTTATTCTTGTATGCACGTGCAGTTTTTTGTTCTGTGTTGCACTTGAACTGCTGGATGGTACGCTGATACATTGACATTATATAGATATTTCTTGTTTTGTGCGATTTTAGTGTTTTTAAGCTGCTGTGTTAGTAGCTATTCAACCTTGACGCACACACCTGCAATATGTTGACGCAGGTTGGTAAACAAGTTTACGTCGTCGTTGCGTGTCTTTGACAAAAAGGTCTGCAGAAGCACCGACATTCTTGACCACGTTGCGCAATGTGACTATTTGCTGCACGACTAAATCAGTATTGATGCGTGACTTGTGTTTGTAAAGATGCTGGCTTTCACGGGTCATGAACTGCGTGCCATCGGGGTCATCGCAGTGAGGGCCAAACAAATCATACCATTGAAGACTCCGCAAATGATTAGGTCGCTAAATATTTATTCCGTCGCAAAAACCCATCGATGAAACACAGCGGAAATAAACCACTTTTGCTCGATCCAGTCCATAAACACATTTGATAGTAACTTTCCTAAAGCTGCAAACACCGAAAATAGTACACATGTGTCCTCGTCATCTGAAGTGTTTCGCATATTTGAACGCATCGAATGTACGCTGAAGACATCTATGGCGATACACGTACACGGATCCACCCATAGAAAGGGACCGACGATGGACGTGCTGTTGACCCGTTGCACGGACGAACATCTCTTTCGGAATGTCGCGATCACATACATGGGAATATCTGGCCACTCTGCCATAAAGTTCACCATCAATGTTGCTCGATGTCAATACCTGATACAATATGAAAGATGAAGAAAAAAAATGTTAAACTTGTATATTAGTTAAATAAAACTTATCGTGTTTGCATACGGTGTTTTTTGTGCTGTTTATATATAGTTGTTATCAGTGGATAATGCTTGACTAATACTCATGAGACGCTAGATCATGTTTCAAGACTCTTGAACATGTCTCAAAACGCTTGAACAATATTCTTAAGACGGTGGCGAAGACATTGCTGGCACGTTTACCGTGTGACCTAATTAAGTTTAGCCTTTGATGTTTCTGTGATGTTCACGCCGCAGACGGTGCCGAAGACGGTGCCCAGAAACGATCAATACGCTTCCATCGCGTGTCCATCTCGCCGATTGAATACGCCCACCGACGCATCTGTTTATATCAGGATGCGACCATAATACGAAAAGTTGACCTCATTCTCTTGACCTGTCTAATTTTTTTCCTTGACAAGTGTCATACGACGTTTGAACAATACTCTTAATACACTTGACCACTTCTCTTAAACGGTGCCGGGCACGTTTACCTTTTGACCTAATTAAGTTAACCTTTGATGTTCCTTTGATGGTGTCGAAACGATGCCCAGGGACGATGCAAATTTGAGCTCCGTCCTTGTTGACGTATAGCTAAACCAATAGTCAACAAACTTAGTGTAGTACGACATAATCAGTCGTGGTGGGAACTTTTGTTGACCTGGACGCTATGTCCCACAGTGCTTTATAATACCATCGGTTTTATATAAAATACTTGTTTTCCCTTCGTATAGCAGGGTTGCCACTTTACGCCGACATGTGGCTTGCTTGTTACATTGTCGCCAAGTCATTGATATATATATATATATATATATATATATATATATATATATATATATATATATATATATATATATATATATATATATATATATATATATATATATATATATATATATATATATATATATATATATTAAGAATAATACAGGTCCTAATACTGATCCTTGTGGTACCCCCACTCAAATCTGATTTCCAGTTTGAAACCTCTCCTACTACAACAAGTTGTCTTCTGTCAAACAGCCGTCGTTCTATCCGGCGGAATATGCCATCCGCGATACCATGGGCTTTTTATTTAAGTAGTAATTTTTTATGTGGTACTTTCTGAAAATCTAAGTAGATAATATCTACTGGCGATCCCTCGTCTATCCACTTAGTGATTTCTTCCAAAACAAATACTACTTGTTAAGCATGACCTCGCTTTTAGGAATCAGTGTTGAGGTGAACTTTTTAATTAATGCCTAACCGGGAAGTCCATCGTATGATCGTTGATTAACCTTTCTAATGATTTACTGTAATTATCTGACTTATTTTTCGAACACTTTCTAAATAATGGTAAGCTGTTTGTTTTTTTCTATTCAAAAGGAACCACTCCCTATTTTAATATAAACACCATTGAACAATTAACAGCGACACGCCTACTTTGTGATGCGTCTCATACATCACACTGAACTTGTACTTACTGTGCTGCGGTACGTTTGAACCAGGGCCTTGGGCAGCATACACGGCTGTGGGTGAGCCAGGACCTTGGGCAGCGTACCCGGCTGTGGGTGAGCCAGGACCTTGGGCAGCATACACGGCTGTGGGTGAGCCAGGACCTTGGGCAGTGTACCCGGCTGTGGGTGAGCCAGGGCCTTGGGTGGCGCACGCGGCGGCGATCAACACATAGCGCAACAACATTCTCACTGGCAGCGTAGGCATGACGAATTGCTGGCAATCCATCCGCATGGCTATATATAGTGTTCGGTGATAATAGTAATGCCACTGAACGTTATGGATTGGATTGTCCTATTAATTATTGAAGTGGTGTTAAAATATTATAAACTGTCCTGGAAATAGCCGTTAGTGGAAGTTTCCAGAAATCGACCATTTATTTAGTGTTGCTAGCTGCACTACATAACCCTCGCGAAAATAAACGCACAAACATCCCCGATTTTTGGTTGAATTCATGTTGAGTTGAATTCACTGTCGATCAATGACTTATATGTGTGATATTATGATATGATAATTAGTGCAAGCATGACAGGAAGTGATAAACAGGTACAGATACGCTCTTACATAGCGCATTATTCAGTCCTCAGGACCGCTCAATGCGCTTTACACTTCACCCACTGGCAGACCTGTTCATTCCAAAGCCATTTCGACATTTCTGGGAAGCACTCAGCCACGTTGCAATTATTTCGCGAATACCATTCGCTCAGATACCCATCTCTGTCTGTAGCCAGGTACTCATTAATACAGTTGCATGAACCGTGATAACGTGGGAGGAACGAAATTGCCAAAGTTTCGGAACGGCTGCGAGAGGATTCGAACCCGGATTCTTTCGACTGACGACCGACGTTCTAACCGCTACGCTACTGGTTATTGGATACCTTGCCCCTTCTCACAGTTATTGGATACCTTGCCCCTTCTCACAGTTACTGGATATCTTGCCCCTTCTCACAGTTATTTGATACCTTGCCCCTTCTCACAGTTACTGGATATCTTGCCCCTTCTCACAGTTATTGGATACCTTGCCCCTTCTCACAGTTACTGGATACTTTGCCCCTTCTCACAGTTATTGGATACCTTGCCTCTTCTCACAGTTATTGGATACCTTGCCCCTTCTCACAGTTACTGGATACTTTGCCCCTTCTCCCAGTTATAGGATACATTGCCCCTTCTCCCAGTTATTGGATACCTTGCCCCTTCTCACAGTTACTGGCCAATGGAAATACTCGATTTATTATATTAATGATGACGTCGACAATGTAGGGCCGCTAGGTATAAAAAATAGTGTTCAATAATGTGGAGGGTTTATAGGCGTACCAGAAAGGATGAAGACAATGCAAATGGTTATTGGATACCTTGACCCTTCTCACAGTTATTGGATACCTTGCCCCTTCTCCCAGTTATTGGATACGTTGCCCCTTCTCACAGTTATTGGATACCTTGCCCCTTCTCCCAGTTATTGGATACGTTGCCCCTTCTCACAGTTATTGGATACCTTGCCCCTTCTCCCAGTTATTGGATACGTTGCCCCTTCTCACAGTTATTGTATACCTCGCCTCTTCTCCCAGTTATTGGATACCTTGCCCCTTCTCACAGTTATTGTATACCTTGCCCCTTCTCACAGTTATTGGATACGTTGCCCCTTCTCACAGTTATTGTATACCTCGCCTCTTCTCCCAGTTATTGGATACCTTGCCCCTTCTCACAGTTATTGTATACCTTGCCCCTTCTCCCAGTTATTGGATACGTTGCCCCTTCTCACAGTTATTGTATACCTCGCCTCTTCTCCCAGTTATTGGATACCTTGCCCCTTCTCACAGTTATTGTATACCTTGCCCCTTCTCCCAGTTATTGGATACGTTGCCCCTTCTCACAGTTATTGTATACCTCGCCTCTACTCCCAGTTATTGGATACCTTGCCCCTTCTCACAGTTATTGTATACCTTGCACCTTCTCACAGTTACTGGCCAGTGGAAATACTCGATTTATTATATTAATGATGACGTCGACAATGTAGGGCCGCTAGGTATAAAAAATAGTGTTCAAGCATGTGGAGGATTTATAGGCGTACCAGAAAGGATGAAGACAATGCAAATTACAAAGAGGCACATAATGCAGCTATATTGAAATTAGACAATCTAAAAGAAGTTATTAGTAAAATCTAGCATGTGACATAAAATGACCTCAACAGTTTTTTATGCATATGTCAGGAGTAAACAAAGCGTACGAGAGTAGTTCGGACCTCTAGAAGATAGTACTGGAAATGTAATATCACAAGGTTTTTTCAAAGGCTGAATACCTAAATTGTTACTTCAGCTCAGTGCTCAACAAAGAGGATATTAATTCCATATGCTAAATTTCAGGACGCCAAATCTGACTGTTTAGCGCAGTTAATTGTAACTACATAAATGGTAGCTAAGAATATAAAAGCAATGAAGGATAATAACTCACATGGGGTGGATCATACCAGTATTTTCAAATGGTTTGAGAAATAAGTCAGATTAACGTCAGCTATTTCTAAATTATTAGAAAGGTTAATTAAATACAACATGCTTGACTTCCTTGCTTGGCAAAACATATTAAATTCATCATTGCATGGATTCGAGGTCATGCTTAGCAAATATGTAATGTTTTGTGGAAGACATCACTAAGTGGATGGATGCAGGATAGACAGTGGATAGTATCCACTTAGATTTCCAGAAAGCTTTTTTGATAAAGCGCGAAATGAAAGATTACTACTTAAATTAAAAGCCCATGGTATCGGGGATGGCACAATTCAAGATCAGCTTTAGGACATTTAGTATTCTTAATATATATATATCAATATCAGTATGAAAGGTAACGTACTGAAATTTGCGAATGACACAAATGTGTTTAGTGAGGTAAACACTGAAGGAGATAAACAGCATTTACAAAGCGATCTAGACAAATCAGTTAAATGGTCTAAACAATGGCAGATGCTATTAATTTTTGTTAAATGAAAATGTGTACATACAGCACACAGTAACTTGGATATAAACTATAACATTGTAGATACTGTTCTAGGTACTACTGTAAAAGACCAAAACGTAGGAATAACAATAAGTGCTCACAACGTTTCATAACACAGTGATGTTGCAGCTTCAAAGGGTATTACAATTGTTAGGTTGATTAGGACAAACATAACGTACAAGGAAAAAAGCTAATTATACCTCTGTATAAAGCAAGAGTTAAACCTCGTTTAGCATACTGTATACAAGCGTGAAGATCATATCATGAGAAGGATATAGATACGCTTGAACGAAAACAGAGGAGAGCAACTAAAATTATTACATAATTTAAATGCCTCATTTATGAAGAACGCCTAAAACAATGTGGATTAACAATTCTAGAGACAAGGAGATTAAACGGAAATCAGACTGAAGTTTTTTAAGATATTGAATGGGTATGAAAATATTGATATAAATATGGGGTATCGTTCTTACCAAGACGCGTGATAAATTATTCGAACAAGATACGGTTTTATGACAAAACGTGCAACTGGTGACTAACAGTAAGTACATTGATGTAGATTAACGTAGCACCAATGCGGCTTTATTTGAACTTTACTGTACTGTACGAGCGAGAAAAAACACTTTGTAAATTGCAATTTATTAATGTCCACATTTGATTTGACATTGATGGCATGTTGTTTTGTGTACAGTTCTCCTGATTGGTGGCTCAAATACACCACAAGCTATACTAGCGCTCAATGTCAATGGTGTTCTCAACATAATGATAGAACGACAATGTTGCATCAGGGCATTTAACGCACTGCATCTTAGGACAACAAAATCCACTTAGGCAGAATAGCTTTGTAAATGATACAATAGAAGGATATTATTGCAGGATGAAAGGTGGAAATGCCACAGTGCAGTATGGAACGTAGCATGATGCACTATTGGCTATCATATTATTCCTCTCAATTCTCACGCATAAGCCTTGAGAATCACGATTTTTCCTTAAATTTCACGGTTTGACGGAACGGTATAAAATCACAGGCAAGTTTAGCAATACAAATTATGAAACAAAAGGTTTTTCGTTGTTACGAAAATGAGATACAAAATCGAAGTGTGCGTGTCGCAAGCGAAAACCTCAATTAATATTATAGGTACTATCCGACTTTTACTAAATAACTTTTGAAACACAGTCACTGATTGTTCAATTGATCAACAGCTGAGCATCAAGCAATTATATTTCTTTTTAAGAAGCAGTGTAAGCAAGTATTGAATATGACTTTTACTTTATTTTTTGAATAAACAGAATCTTCATATGTATTTATATGCCATTGACTTTTACGGAGGTCCATGGGCTGGGGGACGTCGCAGTGGTTGCCAGCTATGCAATATCATTTCATAATGTAATCCCGAATGAACGAATATTAATGTCCGTATACAATATATTACATTTAATTGTGTAATTGCGGCATCAGACAATTTTATTTGTTTTCTCCAAACGCGTAATTAAGAAAACTTATAGACTAAGATGAAAAGTGTTAATCCATTCTCGTTTTATCATTGAACGCGTTCACGAGATCGGAATTATTACTAATGTTGCTTGCTATAGATAGTCGTTAAATGGATGACCGTCGTAAAACAAAAATGCAAAGGGCAATTAAACTGCAGCCTTAATGGATTAGGCATCAGCTGACACGAACTTAAAGTTGCTTCCTCAAATGGTTCAGCCCATCACGAATCCGGTTCACTTATGTCCAGATGTATAGTGTGTGACAAGTTTAAGTAATTTGCGCAGTCTGCTGAAAATGCATATTTTTTTTCAAATCGTCGAAGTAATTGACTTTAATAGTTAGATCTGATAAGGATCAAAATAGTGGATATCGAAAATGGTAGCGTAAACACTGTGTGGGCCAATGCTGATCATGGGCATGACCTCCATCCTCTTACCGATCACATGAAACAGTTATGAAATGTCGTGATTTTTCAGAATTTCGATTTTACTTCATTAATGCTTGATATATATATATTTGTCTAATGATATATAAAACTATATATATATATATATATATATATATATATATATATATATATATATATATATATATATATATATATATATATATATATATATATATATATTAACACACAATATATATGTTCGAAAAACAAATGTCATCTCATTTTTAAGATTTTTTTTGCGTGAACTGTTCACAAAAGCGATACACAATCTACAAGAAGAAACAAAATATCACTGCAACATGAGTTACCTCAACATGGTCACATTAGTAAAGGCAATGCATTTGTGGCACCTATGTAGATGTCCGCTGGCGTCACGTTATGAGTTCATACGTGTCACGCCGTCATGTCAGCTGCCACCTAGCCTGCTAAATACGTGTAACGCCGTCACGTCAGCTGCCATCACCCCTGACTGCGTAGTGTGACGTTCGTCACCTCGTTCATTGCTGCCTCGCTTGGTTGGTAATTAGCAAAGCTACTCTGCGGATAATTTGTTAACCGTTGAATAGCCTAGTACTTCAGGTATTAGGAGCAGTTCGCCAGGAGGCGCTACATCCCAATACGCAGCATATTATGCCTAAGCGCATTATGCCAAATCACACATTATGCTTGGAGTCACATAATGTATTGCATTTCATTACGCTTGGTGTTTCACGCGCACCGCACCCTAAACTGGCGTTCGACGTCAATGGTATTATAGCACTGCATGTTAGAACAACACCGTCCACTTATGCAGGACTACTTCGTGTCACAATGCAATCTGGAACATAGCACGATGCACTGTTGACCATAATATAATTCCTATCAACTCTCATGCTGTGAGACTCACGGTTTTGCATTACATTTCAAGGTCTCACGGCAAAGGTCTGAAATCACATGCATCTTTTCATATTCTTTAGGAATGAAAATTATGAAGCAATTTTTTTTGCGAAAATGAGATGCAAAATCGATTTGTGTGTCGCAAACGAAGGCCTCAGTTAACATTATCGGTAACTTCCGCCTTTTACTGAATAAAGGTTGAAACACGGTCAGTGATTGGTCAACAGCTAAGCATCAACCACTTTATATTTACAGAGTTATTTTTTAAAGTAGTGTAAACAAATGTTTAAAATTACTTTTACTTTACTTTCTGAATAAACAATGTCTTCAAGTCCAGTCAAGGGCAGTCTTCGAACCCTGGACCCAGGCTGGAAAAGTACTCACTACATCCAGTGGTTGACTTGTATTTTATATTATTCCATAGTGTAGCCACTAATGAACGAGTAAATTTTCCATATAAAATATGTGTCATTTAATTATGTAATTGCGGAATCACACTTTTGTTTGCACTAAAAGCGTAATTTAAGGTGTAGAGTTCCATCGCGTTGCTACGGCAGGTGAACTCATTCACGTGATCGCAATTATTAATAATGTTGCTTGTTTTAGTGCTTGTTATAGCCTTTCGTGATCTCGTTAAGACGATCAAATCGTTAGATGTATGATCGTCGTAAAGCTAAAGTACAAAGCACAATTAGACTACAGCCGTAACGGATTAGGCAACTGCTTACACGATACTAAGATAGAGGGTCAATGTTCAGAGATATGTCAAATAAAAGCGATGGACGGTGACGACTCGTCGAGAAGTCGGAACAAACTAAGTGATGCGACTCGCAAGGCGCTAAGGGGGAAGAAGAAGAAATAGCTAGGATGTGGAATGCGCATGCGTTCGTGCGAGTGTATGTGTATTTTTTACATATATGTGGTCGGGGACCAAAAATCATTATAAAATATGGTTTCTTTGCTCGAATAAAGCGAGGAAGAGAAATGTGGAAGAATAAATTATACTGGCTGGGAAAACCTGAAGTGAACTTTTTGTTGTCGCCTGGTGCAACCAATGATAGACAATTTACATATCGGTCGCCAAAAAAACTTCAAGGGTTAATCTACCCCGTAAGGAGTAACAGTTAATATATTTGAATCGTAGAATTACCCTGAATCGTAGGTTATTCGCAAATCTCGAGTGTTCCAAGTTTCGTGAACCGTCCACTGCACATATGCCGTGACGTAACAAGTCGTAAGCAACAAAGGCGTTATCATGCCAACCAATCGTGTATACCACAACGCAACTTTTCAATAGTTATTCAGGTTGTGACATTAGTGACATGCTGAATGGCGGAACCGTTTGGAGTATGACATTCGGCGTGCGGTGGTTTGACAGCTACCAAGTTATCTCGTCCGGAGGATGGGTATTTGTTTAGTGTATATAACGATAACCACTCACGATCTTCCGAATTAGCATATACGATATTTTGCATCGATTCACTGAGGCAATACGTACGTGGTGACATCAATTAAAACAATAGATGTGTGACCATCGTAGAATTAAGTGTAAACATAACGTGTAGTTATAAGTAACCAACTTTGAATATAACTGTTTCCTTCCGATTGCTTTTTTCCTGGATGTATGATTGGTGTGCATGCAAAGACAATAATTGAAATATATACAACTTTATTAAAGCGGCAAATCTTGTAATCTACCTCCAAACCATCCATTTAAAATGACTATAAAATACCCACTTGGCCTCAGACCATGTAATGAGTCAGCATTCATATCACTTTATATTTTGGTGGTTCTAAAACATATAGAAATAACCGAATTTACAGAATCAGTGAAGAGAAGACTTCACAATCTCCACATGGAACGTAAGAACGCATCTACCCCCTGCAGACACACACAAGATGGAACATTGCAACTGCCATATCGGTGGACCATTGGGATTTCAGATGGAAATAAATTGGAGAAGTAACGGAAGAAGGACACGCACTTTACTACAGCGGACAAAAAATGTAATAAGAATAAATAATAGGCCCATAAGAACGCCAGAAACTCTGTAATGTGGTTCTCCCCATCTTTCGATATAATTTTCGTACAAATATATACCCCAACTTCAAGTCATGATGACAACGAGATGTACGAATTCTACAACTACAAAATATAAGATTTATTTTTAAAAGTTTTAACACTAATTGGGCAATAATAAAGTTCGCTTCCCAGTATATGCCGAGTTATTCGCCTTTGGCTGGGTTATCAGTAAAATAGAAAAGTAAGGGAAATCGTTATACACTTTTTAATAGCAGGTATTTCAACAAGACGTTTCTGTTACGCCCAGCGGCGCCTTGGGGAGTGAAGACTTCTAACAATTTTTTTTCACGGGCACAAAACGTCTTGTCAGTCTGCACGTACCATTACGGTGCCTTTGCGACTTACCTGATCCATGCAAAGCGCGAACAGTTAGACATATACTATTTCATCTTATTTTTTAACCTTCACTTTAAAAATATGTATATAATTTTTAAAACTTTGTACATTTTAAATTAAAATGTTACAACATTTCAAGCTGTATCAAGATCATGGCGCCAATATTCATAATGAGTGTTTTCTTCTTGTCCAGTTCACTTGCTTTGCAAGGTGATGACTTTGGCTCAATCTTTGTTTTAACCACAAATTGTTTCCAATCCCTCGATCAAAACTTTTAAACTTACCATAATACTTCTGCTTGCTGGAGATGTTAGTCTCAATGTTGGGCCTGCCCCAAGCCAAAATATAAGGTTTGCATCAACAAACATCAGATCAGTTCGGGATAAGACTGCTTCACTCAGTGATTTGCTACTTTCTAAAAGGATGGATATTCTGGCTGTTATAGAAACACGGCTCAGACCACATGACATTGTTGCATGTATTGCTGGTATGTCTCCTTCTGGTTACACTTTCCACCGTCGACCACGTTCAGTTGGTAGATGTGGATGTGTCGGTTTTTTGCTGTTAGACTATATAACAATTGATTAACGTTAGTTAGTTAGTTAACGTTCTATCCCTGAATATTCAAGTTGTGAGACAATTTGTATTGAAATATCAGATTCTTCTTTCTCAGCACATTTTATATCTATCTTTAGCGCCCACCAGAACAGCCAGCTAAATTCTTAGAAGAATTCATGTAATTACTGGTAGCGTAGCACTCGGAAATTTACATGTCAGGCTATTTTAATCTTCATTTGGATACATCATCAGTAAACACTTCCTTTGGTGACATTTTGACATCATTCGATTTTAAACAACATATCTCTTTTACAACACACATTAATGGCCACTGGCTCGATCTCGTGATAGCTCGATCTACCCATGACACTATCTATGTACTTACCGTTGTGGATGTTAACATATCACTACACTGTCAGTTTAGATGTCAAAATATTAAAAACACCGGTATTATGAAAACGTAGGATCTAAAACCTACCAATTTGATTTGGTATATCCTCTTTAGCTCCTCAGCGCACCACCTTTACTGTTGACGATTCGAATTTGAATTTGGATTAACAGTTTCCTAAAATTGTGGTATTGGTGCGCTGCTTAGCTCGGCTTTCTGAGGATTCTGACGATATAGAAGTATGTTTTACTGTATTGTATTGGCAGAACCCAAATACATTGTACAATGTATTATTGTACAAGGCGATTGGAAAGCAAATGTGATAGCACACGTACACACACGTTGGAATTGACTATTTTCACACCAGTTATCAAGAAGGTTGTGATTATCATCTCCTTGAGATGAAAATCACAACCATGAAACGATTATCATCAAGCATATACATCACTCACAAAACTGGCAACTTTCCGGTCGCATATATTGGAAGCGATCATTAACTAGTCTAGTTAAATTTGACCTTGAGAAACGCAAGTTAAGTTATTACGCAGACCTCGCAACACTATATAGACTAAAACTTATGTGTACAGGCAAAATCACAACCCACTATCATCAAAAGTTCGGTTAGCGAGGGTTCTGGTTGTATCACTATTCACCCATGGGTCCGAAACATCGGACAGTGAATCGATAAAACCCGGGCTCGATTCCACCTAGTGCCCTTTCAAACTTGGGCATTGTTTTTTAGTTGGTCACTCAGTAGTATAAATGAATAGAAGACAATGGTAGCTATATGAACGAGTAGTTGCAGCTGCGAAATTGCAGCGTAACTGAATGCATCCAAGAGAAGTTGAGTTGCGTTGGAAGGAACAGGGATGAAGTATAAAGCGCTATGATTGGTCCTGCTGCCTAGATACCGCGCTGTATATGAACGAAACTACCGTTTCCTTTATGTGCATTCCATATACAGACAAAATCACCAACAAAGTCCATATATTCATCGATCAATCAATTGGCATGCACGAAATACTTCTGACTATGGCATTGTCATGAGATCAGCAGGCTTCCCAAAGCAATTTTGCAAGGCACAGTGAATGGAGGACGTAGAAGACAGAAAAAGATTTGGATCGACGACATGAAGGAGTGGACCGGATTGAGCTTGACACAGAGACGGGAGGAGACGAGGGCCGGAGTGGGGTGGAGAAGCACTGTACGACGAGCATGTGAGACTGAAAATATGGCCCAAAGACAGCCTGTAACATTGGAAATGTGAAGGTGAAGGAAGAAATATGTTCGGTGGAAACTGTATCAACCGTGACGTTTGGAAATAACGATTTTTTAATGTAGAAAGCTTGGCAACAGTGCTTCAATAATTGTAAGGGCAAATCGATTATGAGGGAATTACCTGTTTCATAACAGAAATATGGAGTGAATCGAATTTGGGCAGCTCCACCCATGTAAGATCAAGTACTGTTTACATAAATCACTCAAAACAGTGGACAAAAGTAACTGTATCATACATTACATAAACAACAGGCGAACTTTACACAACGCTTTAATCATCATTAAACCAATAACATCGTCGGTCTAATGGAAATGAAACATGTTAAGATTGATGAACATTGTGTCGCCCATTAACGACCTCCGAAGCGATCTATAAATGCCTGACTCACTGACAACTTGCTTATATTTACCATGATCATGGCTTGTTCGAATTTGTCCACTACGACACTGGTTGAGAGAATGTTGCTGTGCTATCTGATGATCGCCGGCGTGTACGCTGCCCAAGGCCCTGGCTCGCACACCGCCGTGTACGCTACCCAAGGCTCTGGCTCACACACCGCCGTGTACGCTGCCCAAGACTCGGTTTCACCCGTTCCGCAGCACAGTAAGTACAAACACAGTGGTATGTTTGACACGCATAACAGAAGAGGCTTGTCACTGTTACTCGCAAAAGTTTTTTTAATGTACCTTCTGCAGATTACTTGGGCTTGTATGATTGTGCAACTAAAACAGATAGGAGGGTGTTTCTAGGGCTGATAGGAGTGTGTTTCTAGGGCTGATAGGAGGGTGTTACTAAGACCAGAACGAAAATGTTGCTAGGCTTAGTGGGAAGGTGTTGCTAGGCCTGATGTGGTGGTTTTGCTAGAATTGGTAGGAGGGTTTTACTACGTATGATAGAAAGGCGATAATTGGGCTAGTAGGACGGTTCTACTAGGGCTGGTAGCGGTGTGCTACTTGGTTGGAGTATTTTGGTAGGTTTTGTAGGGTTGGTAGAAATATGCTTCTAACGATGGTATGAGGGTCCAACTGGGATTGGTAGGACATTATTTTAGGCTTGTTAGAAGGAGGTACTACGACGTTTGGAATTGTGTTCCCATGGCTTGTAGGAAATCCTATATGTGGCTGATTGGAGGGAAGTAAGATAGCTGATAGTAATGTTACTAGGGCTTTTAGGAATGATCATCTAGGACTGGTAGAGTTTGTTACAAAGTCTGGTGTAATGGCTATACTAAGGCTGATAAGAGGGTGGTAGTAGGGGTGATAGGAGGGTGTTGCAAGGGAAGGTAGGACGGTGTAACTAGAGCATGAGGGAGGTGGTAGGTCTGGCGGTATTAGGGCTACAACGTGGTGCTAGGGCTTGTAGGTGGACGCTACTTGGTCTGATAGGGGGTGTGTCGAGTGCAGGTAGGACGAAGCTACTGGGTAGGAGGATGTTTGTTGAGGTGATATGACAGTGTTACTAGTGAAGGTGGTCGGAAGATGCTAGGGCTGCGCAGAAGGAGCATCTGGTACTGGGAAGAAGGTTTTACAAGGGCTGGTAGGAGGGAACAACTAGGGCTGGTAGGAGGGTTTTACTAGGTATGCCAAAACCTATTGTTGTGCGTACACAGTGTTCTGCGTATTCGCTAGAATGCAGGCTCGTTTTGGCTCATACCTTAGTAGAACAGAGTTAGCAATAATAGAATTGTCAACATTAAACTAAAACCTAAACAGTTATTTAATTATGTAATTATAAAGTGTTCTTTTGAGAAAAAACTGCCTTATTCAAGTTTAACATAGCGAGGTGAAAACACCATAAACAACATTAATCTAACACACTAAATGTTGAGACGGCGCCGTCCAAACGGAAAAGTAAAGGCCACCAGGCATTTAGCATCTAGGAGTTTTTGCAGCTGGGTATACGTCGTCAAATCCGGTTGTGAGAAGTCCTGGGCTGAGTTCAGGTGGACATTTTTTATTTTGAATGTAGGGTTATGCTAGTGGTTCCAGTGGGAAAACAGTGGATGGTAAAGTGGGGGAAAGCGATGAGAGAGACGCTATGGAAGCTCATATCAGCCTGGGAGGAGGCTGAGAGGAGGTAAAGTGACAGGACGGAAGGAGACTGGACGTACGGAGACAGGACTGAGGGAAACGGGGGAGGGGAGATGATGGGTGCGAAGGAGACGGGTGAAAGAGAGGGGAGCGAAGGAGACGGGAGGGAAGCAGACGGGAACGAAAGAGACGGGAGCGAAGAATACGGGAGCGCATTACAGCCAAGAGGCAGGAGGGAAAGGTGATATGCTAATGGGCGAGGGGGAGATGTACAACATGCAGGACATAATGCGACGGAAAGGATCCGACTCAAGAGCTAGTTTGAGTTAGTGGTGGAGGGGATTAGGAGGAGAAAGAGGGTGTTTGTGGGTGATTACATAGTTAGTAAGACTGGCAGAGTGCTACACAAGGGGACGACCGTGGGTTGCTTTCCAAGGACAAACATTTAGGCTATCACAGAGAGGGTGGAACAATCGTGGGTCCGGCAAGGTAGATTATATTTTAGTACTCATAGGGAGTAACACCGCAGAGAGGGTACAACTGTTACAAACAATACAGGCAGTTAGTTAGAAGAGCTAAGCAGACATATATTGAACATATAATTTTCTCAGGAATTCTGCCATTAATACGAAGCAGCGGACATGGATTACCGGAATATTGCATTAACACGGTAGTTCAGCAGTTATGCAGGGAATAAGAAGTTGGATTTGTGGAGACGTTTTGTTGGGAGGGCTGACATGTACATAAGGAATGGGCCTCACCTTAGTGGAAGGGGTGCAGCAGTGTTTGCGGATGAACTATCAGCAGCAGTCGGCAGTAACACAGGTAAGCATAACATATATTTTTTCTACCACGGACACATACAATGGAAATACTTAGAGAGTGCCGGGGTGAGGACCTACAGTTTCTAATTCTAATTTAGAATAGTTTCCTTACTCGATACGTGGTAGAACGAGCAAGTGGAGGAAATGTATTAGATTTAGTTTTGTCTTCACAAAACGATGTGTCGTGTATTCGCATTATGTTTGCTCTTGCGGATGTATGTTTTGTATGATGATGTTCTGTCAACATCGACACCAAGGTACACTGGTGTTGATGTGTTTTCCAGTCTGGTACCGTTTCATGTAATGTTTAGTTGGCGCTTGGCTTATAGCAGATATGTGGTAGTTGGTGATTGATGTTTATGTTCCTCATACGGATAATACACGCCTGGGTCTTTGATGGGTTTTCGTGTAGTTGAGTCAACTTATAGTATGTTTTCATGGTTCCTAGCGCTGACGCAAGTGTTGTTTCGATGTGTTGATATCACGAGATATTCGATCTCCCAGTGGACAATCGATTAGTGGAATAACACATCTACTTGTTTTGTAACTGCTAGCAGCGTAAATATATTTAAAAACAAGGTTTACACATATATAAAAAAATGTGGACTCTAGTTAAACCAATGTCTTACTTGTCCACTTACCATCTGGGCCTTTGCCGTTGAAGGCAATCTTGTTAAATCTTTTTTAAATTTTGTAAAAAGAGGGAACTACTGGGGCTGGTAGGAAGGTGGTTCTAGAACTAATAGGGTGGTGCTACTAGGACTGATAGTAATGTATAAATAAGGCTGGTAGTAGGTTGTTACTATGCTGATAGGAGGGTTTTCCCAAGGCTTGTTTGAGGGTGCTACTAGGTCTGGTAGGGTGTTACTACAGGTGATAGTAATAGTGTGCAACTAGGTCAGTTAGGTGGGTTTTTTGCATGTCTGGTAGGAAGGTAATTCTAGGGCTGGTAGGTGGGTGTTACTAGGAGGGTGTTGCCAGGGCTGGTAGGAGGGTGTTACTATGTATGGTAGGAGTGAGTTACTTGGACTGGTAGGAGGGTATTACTATGGCTAGTAGGATAGCTGTTGTAGAGTTAGTTTGGGCTGGAACGATTTAACAACTAGGGGTGGTAGCAGGATGTTAGTTGCGCTGGTACGCGTTTGTTAATATTGCTCATAGGGTGTTGTTAGGGAGGGTAGAGTGTTACTAAGGCTGCTACATTGTCTAATATGCAATCTGTATTTTGTGAGGCTCATTCAATTTAAGTTTTTAATTGTGCTATGCTATAATTATTTTTATGATTAATACCCTGAACTAATTGTGGGCATATTGTTTAGAATTCAAATTAAAAATATATATTTCGATATAGTGGCATTTAAATGAAGCTGTTCAAAGAAAATGAGCACGTCACATAAAGTAACATATTTACACCCGAAATAAATTGAAAACAAAATGTTACTGAGATTTTTTACGTATATGTCATATTGTCTGAATGAGCGTTTCAATTGTTTACTAGCAGAGTTAGCGTAGACAATCTAGCAAGTACCAGTATAATTCAATAAAACGAAAATACTTCAACGTTGATGAGTTATAGTTGAAATGATTCCGAGTTATACTAACAAATATTATTGTTCGATATTTGTAGCGTTTTCATGCATTACCGTTAATGCTAAGGAATATATTTACATTTTAATATTCTTCGATTTCGTGTCACCCGAAGCATCTCTTATGTTTGAGCACATCATTTGTATTTCGTCACCGCTTATTCTTTCCAGACTCGGACACCAGAGGATCAGTGCCAGAGTCAATTCACAACACAACGCCTCCATCAGTGAAAACCGGCAAGTATGTCACTACAGACACGGACACTAGTGCATCAGTTATAGAGTCAATCCACACCACAACTCAGACAGTCAGTGCTGGCAAGGCTGCAACTACAAACTCATACATCAGAGCATTATTGACGGACTCAATCCACAACACAACGCCTCAGTCAGTCAGTGCTGCCAAGTTTGCAACTATAGACACGAACGACGGAGCATCAATGGCAGAGTCTTTCCACAACATAATGTACCCTTCAGTCAACACTATCAAGGATGCGATTACAGACACAGTCACAAAGGCATCAGTGACAGAGTCTCTGCACAGCACAACACCCCAATCAGTCAATACTGGAAAGGTTGCGAACACAACTGCTGAGAATGTACGCAACAAAATAAACATTTCCAGCATCACGACTACTGCAATGACTGACACGCAGGAGACGTACGGTAACAACAACTCGACAAGATCTACTGAAAGGATCACATATAAACACCGAACTGTAAACGAACTCGAAGGCATGTTCTACGATAAACTATTCAACACGTCTTGCGCACACATCTGTGGTGATCACTTGCGCTGGAATACCGGCGAATGCTACTGTGACAGGGCCTGTGTCCTTCTAGGAGACTGTTGTCTCGACTACGAAGCATCCTGTTTGTCTGGTCCAAAGGTAACGCGCAACAATTACGGAACAATTTTACGAAATCGAATGTCACCAACTGCCCAATGTGTCTATATTCACATAAAAAATAAATTCATTAATGATATAATGGTTGTGTCGTCTTGCGGGAATATGACAACCACTACTATAATAGTTGATCTCTGCGAACGACCCTCCGTGATGAACAAATTTCATACCTCAGAAATTCCGGTTATATTTCGGAACGTCATATACCGCAACCAGTACTGCGCAATTTGCAATAATCCTGGCAAGAATTTCACTGATATTACGACTGCTGGTGTGACCTTTAACTGCTCGAACACAACTGGATCCTACTATTGGCAGCGCTCTGACCGAGATACCAGATACGATCAAAATATTTCCAACTGCGAAATACAGTTCAATTTCTCAAATGTGAAGAACTTTGGCGACATCTATTACCGCCACACCTGTTGGAAGAAAAGTCGCCCAGCACACGTCTGCAACGCTGACGTAACTGATCCACGGTTTGATTTCGATTACTTAAGATCGACTTGTGGGAAATATAGGGCGCGCATTTATCACTCGCCTTCACGTACACTTTACAGTAATCCGCACTGCGCCATATGTAACGGGCTCACTGACCCATTGACCATGCACTATGCCTTAGTTGTGCAACACATACAATTTACATTCTTCAAACATTTGATAATGCCCTTACAGTTGAATAAGACATTAGCTGTGTGCGCTGGTGACAGCCTTTACGACCAAAATATTGGGTTGTGCATCACACCGACGTGTCCTCATGGTCACGTCAGTCTGCGAGACAAAAGTTGTGCGAGACTGAATATGACTTTGCCACAGATGTTGTCGGGGAAACGTGACATTAGAATATATATCGTCATATTGACTGACAATAAAGAGTTGAAACACTTTGATCTAGAACATATTATCAAAGGTATTGATGTTGATGTCGTTGGAATTTCAAAAAGACAAAAACCATGCAATATCCTTAAAGTGTGGAACAATTGGGATACATTTACTTCCAACGTCTCGACATGTTGGATTCAAGAGACATTGTCCAGAAGTTTCGCTGATGTCGCCTCTAAAGTGGAGTTGTTTGCTGCAACAACCAACCATAGTGATGAGTTATTCTTCTATAGTTCAAATAGTTCGCAATTCGACATAATTGTTTTCAACCAAGACGTTAACGATTCATCTAGTGTCTGTTTACAGGGATCACCTAAGATTCGAGACGATTTAGTCTTCTTGGGTAACAAAACGTTTCCAGACACAATTCCGTCTACATTTCTGGTTACGAGTACGGCCCAAGTGTATGAGTTTACTGAAACGCCTGTTATTATATCGTGGCATATCGGTGATAGATGGACCAATAGTACGGCAGCCTTGGTTTGTGAACCAGACATCTTCAGTTGTGATACGGTCAAATTTCAGGCGAACGAATACATAGCCATGGGTGAGTCATTCGTGGTGTACAATGGAACATCGCAAGAAGTGCTCATCCACGAGAGAAATGTTCTTAGACTGGAATCGAATGCGATCGTGTTGTGTGTGTCAATGCTTTCTAATCTGAACGGAATTCTTCGTAACAGTCATGACAGCCAAACAACTGATTCTACTGTCCAGAATATAATTACATTGATCGGAAACACTTTGTCAATGGCGTGTCTCGTAGGTACGATGATCACCTACTGTATGTTCAAAGAGATTCGCACTCGAGCAGGGAAATGCATAATGAATCTATGCGGAGCGTTGTTCTTTGCTCAGCTATCTTTCCAGATGAGCAGAACTTTCATGCTGTATCGAGAGGTTTGCGTCGCCGTGGCTGTCTTCAAACACTACACATGGCTAGTTGCCTTTCTGTGGACGAACGTACTTGCCTACGATACATCGTGCACATCTGCTGATCTGAAGCAATCTAACGGTGTTCGCAATACATATCGTCTTCGTTGTTTTGCCGTATACGCCTGGGGACTACCGGCTGTCTTTGTTGCCTTCTGTCTGGGTATCGACTTCGGCACGAAGCTACCTTTGAGCTATGGCAGCAAGAATATATGTTGGATTTCAGGCCCCCGAGCCATAGAATATTACTTTGCAACTCCTCTAGCCGTAATCATCATAGCCAATGCAGTGTTGTTTATTCGCACCGTCGTTGCTCTAAGACGTGCCGCGTCAATGTCGAGCAGAGCGCGACCACCGAAACAACAACGCAAGATGTTCACAATTTACATACGGTTGACGTCATTGATGGGATTCACATGGCTGTTCGGTTATTTAGCTACGATCAACGTTCTACATTTCTTGTCGTACGCCTTCATTATTTGCAACACTTGCCAGGGAGTCTTTATCTGTGTTTATTTCATACTGACACCGACAGTCCGAAGACTCTGGCGAGACTCTCGCAGTGCCACACAGAGCAGTATCACAAAAGAGATGTCCAATTTGTCGAGAGACATTTCGCCAGAATTCTGCAATACTCGTCTGTAATATCTTATTAACAAGTCATCAGCCTGTATATGTGTGTGTGTGTGTGTGTGTGTGTGTGTGTGTGTGTGTGTGCGTGCGTGCGTGCGTGCGTGCGTGCGTGTGTGTGCTTGCGTGCGTGCTTGCTTGCGTGCGTGCGTGTGTGTGTGTGCGTCTACACGGCGGCACCAAAAACATTCTCGGCAAGGTGAGACAGAGAATGTGGAGGAGATAAACGTTTCAAAAATTGCGCCGTCAATCACTCAATTTCGAACACGTTCTTTGATCAAGCAGCAGATAGTGCAAACAGTAGCAGAAGATTCAGCCAAGCATGACGGCCGCTCTGCAATATTCAGCAAAGACTCTCTCTACCGGTTGGCCAGCTTTGTGTCAGGAAAACTTGGCAGCAGTTCATTGTGGAAAGCAATGAACGACATTTCTTGCACGCGGCCAACCAGAAGAGATCAACGAGGAGGAACAATTCTACGGAGACCCACTCAAGTGGTATTGTCTGGCTTCAGGCGCGTTCAATGTGTTAACTCCACAGTCAGTCAGGTGAGACATTTCAATAAAAATCCTATCAACCTGGACAATATGACACACACAGAGGCGCCACACACGCGCACTTGGGAGCAACATACAATATAGCGTTCACATTAGCAGAATTAGTGCTAATCACAACAACCTCATCAACGTTCAATCGAACAAGTGGGATGTAACAACCACTTCTTCTCGTGTGAAACCGATTTCCATCAACCAACCTGCGAACAACAACTGCAGTTTTTTCAGTTCTACCTTCAGAACTTTACTCGACACGCATCTCACAGAACGAAAAATCAGAAGATGTTCCAGCGACAACCCTTTGATAGATGACAATCTAATACGTCGCCGCCAGATCGTGCTTCTTTGTGGGAACCAACAGTTGTACAGGCTTTACCGAAAGAAAGTCAATCTTTAGAGAAAGTCCTTGCAACGAAAGTATTACCAACGAAACTTCCAATCATTCGAGAACGAACATCAGAAACGATGGTAGAATAGTTTGAAAGAACTTGCAGGGGTTATTATCAACTGTGACAATCTACAAGGTCTTGCTAACCAACACTGTTCAGGAAACGTAATTATTCTAACAACTGAAATAAGTGATTTCTTTGAGTCTGTGACCAACGACTTCCCACCATTGTTACCCTTTGATGAATTCTTACCTCCTGGAGACGATACCACGGTCCCATATGCATGCATCATCAACGTCGATGAAGTAGCCAAATCACTATTACGAATTAAAACCCACAAAGCAATCAGACCGTACGATATACCTAACTTTATATATGACCACGCCACCATTTCTCTTCGATTTCAGCAAATCGTTTGACCGAGTCGACCATCACATTTTATATATTTGGACCAACCAGCTTCATACATATTAATCATCTGCAAACAATATACTAACATATAAAATATGTCGACGATTGCAAAATATGGACAGTTTTTCATCCTCCGGAATAGACAGCTCACTCCAAGTAGCAGTAGACGAAGTCAGACAGTGGACATCTGACAACAATATGGTGCTGAACTACAACAAGACGAAATAACTGCGAATATGTTTCAAGAAATCAACTCCAGACATCACACTGCTAACAATCAACGGTAGACCAATCCAACAAGTTATCATCACTCGTCTACTAGGCATGGCTCTATCTGAAGTTCTGAAGTGGCAATCACACATAGACGAAATCACTACAAAACATCGCAAAGTCTATATTTCGTTATCCTCCTCAAAAGAACTGGCATTTACCCTTAATATGTCATCAACATATACACTTCACGCATGCGTAGTGTGGCACACGAACCTTATCAAAAAACATATATAATACATTCAGAGACGGGCAATGCGGATCATGTTCCAATAAAAGTCATACACCCAACCATCACCGCAGCCAATCCATTAACGGAACGCCATAGGAGGGAGAAGTTATGCGGAACATTATTCACAAACATGCAGCAACCTACACATCAACTACTCCGTGTTCTGCCTCCCTCCGGGAAACTCAGTATACAACTCGAAACACAAGAACTTACTGTGTGTCGCGTTGCAGAATTTGAAGATGTCAGAACTGTTTTATACCATATGCTTTAAAACTCTGGCAGTAAGTTTAAATTCATGTATAAATGAGATACTTTCTACTCAATAGTAGTAGGCCATATACTTCATTTTACTATAGTATTGCCTGTTTTATTTAATGATTACGTCGTTTTATATGTAAATGATTTATTAACATAACTTTAAACATGATGCGCATACAACTTTTAAATTGGTCATATTTTTAGTTATATTTTCCTTAATTAATTTATTAGCATTGGTAGTTTTACTGTATGTGATGGATCCACACATGTCACGGTATGTTGGTACGCCAGTATGTCGTGGATCCACACAAGTCACTGTATGTTGGTACGCTGGTACGCTATCGATCCATATGTATATCACAGTATTTCGGTACGCCGGAATATTTTGGGTTCATGTATGTCACGGTATGTTGGTATGCCAGTTTGTCATGTGTGCATGAATGCCAGTGTTTCGGTCTGCATGTATGTTATGTATCCATACATGTCAGGGTATGCCGGTATGTTATGGATCCGTACATATATCACGCTATGTAGGTAGACATATATAAGTTTTTGAACTATGTATGACACGGTATGTCGGTATGCCGGTATGTTATGGATCCATGGTATATAGGTACGCCTGTTTGTTATGGATCCACATATGTCACGGCATGTTGGTAGGTCAGTATGTTACAACTTCATGTATGTCATGGTACGTCGGTACGCTGGTATATTATGGATCCATATATGTCAAGGTATGTCGGTACGCCACTGTAACATTACTGAATGTATGTCACAATATGCCCGTCCACCGGTATGTTATGGATCTATATAATGTCACGGTATGTCAGTTCGCAGGTATGATGTGGACCTCCACTTTTCATTATATGTTGGTATGCCGATGTGCACAGGATCCATGTATGTCACATAATATCGGTAGGCCAGCATGTAATATATAAATATATGTCATGCTATATCGGTACGATGATATGTTACGGATCCAAGTATGTCACTGTACGTCGGTACACCGATATAATAATATATTATGGATACATGCATGTCACAATATGTCGGCATGTTATGGATCAATGTTTGTCAAGGTACGGCAATACTCCAGTAAGTTATAGACCCATAAATGTCACGGTATCACTGTATGTCGGTATGCCGGTATGTTACGGACCCATATATGTCACGGTATGTTGGTACGCCGGCTCTTCAAAAAGGTATGGGATTACAAAACAAGCAAGCGGTCATTAGTAATAAACTAGCTGGTCGTCTAAAAAAGTTAAAGGATCTTTTGAAAAACGTAAATATTCCGCTTAGTATTTTAACATGGTTATGTTGTTAGCATTGTTTAGCATTTGTGCAGACTATTCTCAGTATAATTTTTCTTTTACCGATTTTATTGCCTGTAAAATACTACTATGTATGTAAAGCGCCTGAGAGTAATATATATTGATCGGGCGCTATATACAAATTAAGTTATTATTATTATTATTATTATTATTATCATTATCGTCGTCCCTTAGACGACCCCTTAATTGGCATCATCATCATAATCATTTATAATCCTCATAATCCCCTTCTTCATCATCATTATTAATATCATCATCATCTTCATGATTATCATCATTATTTTTATTACATTACCGGTCGATTATTTCATTACCGGTCGATTATTACATTACCGGTCGATTTATTACATTACCGATCGAGTTCATCCATTATCGCTTTATGATTGCATTAGAACAGGTGTAGAGATCCGTCGTGTTACTACCGCAGGTGACCGAATTCACGTGATCGAATTATTAATAATGTCGCTTGTTTTAGTGGAAGCCTTTCGTGATCTCGCGACATTCGCATCTCGTCGAGACGGTCGAGTCGTTAGATATATGACCGCCGTAAAGCAAATGAGCAAAGCGCAGTTAGACTACAGCCGTAACGGTTTATGCATCTGCTTACACGATACTAAGATAAATGGTTAGTGTTCAGAGAGATCTCGACAAATCGTGATGGACGGTGTCGACTCGTCGAGAAGGCGGAACAAACCAAGCGATGCGGCCCCCACATCGATAGGCGCTAAGGGAGAAGAAGAAGAAATAGCGAGGATGTCGAATGAGCAAAATCCATGCGTTCGTACGCGTGCATGCATGCGTGCATGCGTGTGTGCGTGCGAATGACGTGTGTACGTGTATATTTGTGTGAATAAAATTTGTTTCAAAAGTATCAACAATAGGGGAAATATAATTATATAGTGTCCTTTACATAAATATATGTTACATTAACTTATCAGTAAGCAGAATATATTTCAATTATAATGGCTAATTTACAAAATGGGTATGCTAAACTCCCAAAACTGTGCGTCTTATCATATTATTATAGGATTGGGGGTAACACATATGTTTTAACGACTGCACCACGTGGCATGTGGCATGTTGCGACAATTATTGCATCATTATACTGGCTTTAACACATATGTCATCAGAAGGTATTGTTTCTTTAATGGCGATACAATCTATGATGCCAGTTACGTGTGTAATGCAAATACCGTTTCTGTCACCTTACTATTATCTAGCTAGCGTGTGTTTGCTAATCTTCCTAGACAATTTGTATATCGGCCGCAAAAAACGTCAATGGTTCATCTACGATTCCTGAAAGGAGGTTAAAACATCTTTAATTCACCACTCTATTACCATAAATCGTATAATTACCCTGAATCATAGATTATTAGTAACTCTTCGAGAGTTCCGAGTTTCGTGAACCGGCCACTGCACATATGCTGTGAAGTAAGTCGTAGGCAACAACGGCGTTACCATGCCAACCATGGCGCCACCGTTTGGAGTATGAAAGACGGCGTGTGGTGGTTTGTCCAATTGCCAAGTGATCACGTCCGGAGGATGTATATATCGATAACCATTCACGATCTTCTGAATAATCATATACGATATTTGGCATCGATTCATTGAGGTAATACGTACGTGGATACACCTATTAAAACAATAGATTTTTGACACCACCGTTGAATTAAGTGTAAAGATAGTGTGTAGTTTCAATTAACAAATGTTGAATAATAAGAACTATTTCCTTCCGATTGTTTTTTTCCTCGATGCATGATTGGTGTGCAGGAAATGACAGTAATTGAAAAATATACAACTTGATTAAAGCAGCAAATCTTGTATTCTACGTCCAAACCATCAACTTAAAATGACTGAAAACTATCCACTTGGCTTATGTCCATGTAATGAGGCAGCATACACGTCACTGTGTCTTTTGTGGTCTTACATGGAACGTAATAGCGCATCCACCACCTGCAGACACACACACACACACACACACACACACACACACACACACACACACACACACACACACACACACACACACACACACACACACACACACACACACACACACACCCACACACACACACACACACACACACACACACACACACACACACAAGGTGGAACATTGCAACTGCCATATCGGTGGACCATGTGATGTCAGATGGAAATAAATTGGAGAACTAACGGAAGAAGGACACGCACTTTACTACAGCGGAGAAGAAATTGAATATGAATAAATAATAGGCCCATAAGAAAGTCAAGAACTCTGTAATGTGGTTATTTTCATCTTTCGACATCACTATAGTACAAGCATACGTCGCAACTTCAGATCATGATGACAAAGAAATGTACGAATTCTACAAAACATAAAATTTATTTTTTATTTTCTTTAATTGGGTGATAACACAGTTTTCCAGTATATGCCGAGTTGTTCGCCTTTGACTGGATTATCAGTAAAAATGAAAGGAAAAGGAAATCCATATACACTTTTTAATAACAGGCCTTTCAACAAGACGTTTGTGTTACGCCTAGCGGCGCGATGGGGTGTATACCCCTAAACGTTTATTTACCAGGGCACTAAACGTCTTGTTAGTCTGCACGTACCAGTATGGCGCCTAAGCGATTTAGCTGATCCATACAAAGCGCGAACATTTATACATATAATATTTCATTTTATTTGTTTAACCTTCACTTTTAAAATATTTATATAATTTTTAAAACTTAGTAATTTATTTACACTTTACAACATTGCAAGCTGTATCAAGATCATGGCACCAATATTCATAATGAGTGGTTTCCTCTTGTCCAGTTCAATTGCTTTGCGAGGCAATGGTTTTGCCTCAATCTTTGTTTTAACCACACATTGTTTCCAATCCCTCGATCAAAACCAAGTTATAAACTTACCCTAATGCTTATGCTACCTTCAATCCTTGGCCTGCCCCAAGTCATAATGTAAGGTTTGCAACAACAAATATCCGATCAGTTCGGAGTAAGACTGCTTCACTCAGTGATTTGCTACTTTCTAAAAGGATTGACATTCTGGCTGTTATAGAAACACGGTTCAGACCACGTGACATTGCTGCATGTATTTCTGACATTTCTCATTCAGGTTACTCTTTTCACTATCGACCACATTCAGCTGGTAGATGTGGGGTGTCGGTTTTTTCTGTTAGAATGTTTCACATTTCACGTACTTTAGTTGGTTAATTAGCGTTCTGTCCCTGAATATTCAAGTTTTGAGTCAATATGTGTTGAACTATCAGACTCTTCTACCTTAGCACATTTTATCTATATTTTCGCCCACCAGGACAGCCAGCTAAATTCCTAGAAGAATTCCAGGAATTACTGGAACATTTGGTAACGTTGCTCTCGGAAATGTACATCTCAGATGGTTTTAATCTTCATTTGTATACATCATCAGCAGTAAACTCTTCATTTGGTGACATTTTGACGTCATTTAATTTAAAATAACATGTAACTTTTGCAACGCACATCCATGGCCACTGACTCGACCTCGTAATTAGTCGATCAACCTGTGACACTATCCAGGCACTTACAGTTCTGGGTGGCTTAGCAGGTCACCACACTGTCATTGTAGATGTCAACATATTAAGAACACCGGTATTATCAAATCGCAGGATCTAAAACCTACCAATTTGACTTGGCCTATCCGCCTTAGCTCCTCTGCTCACCAACATTAATGTTGACGATTCGGAATGGAATATGGATTAAGATTTGCCTGACTCTTTGTTATTGGTGTGCTGTCGAGCTCGGCTTTCTCGTGATTTTGATGATTGGCAGAACTCATGATGATTGGCAGAACCCAACGACACTATTATTGTACAAGGCGAGTAGAAAACAAAGGTGATAGTACACACACAAACACGTTGGAATTGACTATTTTCACACCAGTTGTCGAGAAGATGGAAAAGGTATGCTCTCTGAGATGAAAATCACAACCATGGTTATTATCATCAAACATTAAACATCACAAAAAACTAGCAACTTTCCGGTCGTATATATTGGAAACGATCATTAACTTATCAAGTTAAATTTGACTTTGACAAACGCACCACTAGCTAGACTAAAATTGGTCTACACAGATGAACACATCCCACTATCTTAAACACTTTCGGTTAGCGAGGGCTCTGATTGTGTCACCATTCACCCATGGGGGCGAAACATGGGAGAGAGAATTGAGAAAACCCGGTTTCAATTCCACATCGTGCCGTTTCAAACTTGGGCAATTTTTTTTCACTTGTTTCAGGTAACTTAGCAGTATAAATGAAAACAAGGCTATGGACAGTGGTTGCTATGTGGACGAGTAGTCGTGGCGGCGAAATTGCAGCGTGACTGAATGCATTCCAAAGAAGTAGTTTGTGTTGGAATGCAAAAATCTGCCAGAGGTGAAGCATAAAGCGCTTTGAGTGGTCCTCCTAAATGCCGCGGCGTATAAGAAGGAAACTGCCGTTTCCTTTACGTGCATTCCATATACCGACAAAATCATCAACCAAGAAGTCCGTATATTCTTCGATCAATCAATTGGCATGAACGACACACTTCTGACTATGGTTATAAGACGTGATATCAACAGGCTTTTCCAAAACAATTTCGCAAGGCACAGTGAATGGAGGGCGTATAAGAGGACCCGAGTGGGATGGAGAAGCACTGTACGAAAAGCATATGTTACTCAAAATATGCCCCAAAGACAGCCTGTAAAATGGAAATGTGAAGGCGAAGGAAGAAACATGTTTGGTGGAACTGTATCAACCGCGACGTTTGGAAATAACGATTTTTTAATATAGAAAACTTAGCACCAGTGCTTCAATAATTGTAAATACCTGTTTCAGAATATAAACATTGAGTGATTCGAATCTGGGCAGCTCCACCCATGTAAAGTCACGGACTGTGTACACAAATCACTCGATACAGTGGAAACAATTAAATATATTGGACAATAAATCAAAGACAGGCGACCTTTTCACAACGCTTTAAGCATCATTAGGCCAACACATCGTCGTTCTAATGGAAATGAAACATGTTAAGAGTGATGAAAAGTTTACGCGCATTAACGTCCTCCGCAGCGATCTATAAATGTTTGATTCACTGACATCTGGCTTATATTGACCATGATCATGGCTTGTTCGAATGCGTCCACGAAGACACTAGTTGATAGAATGTTGCTGCGCTGTCTGATGATCGTCACCGTGTACGCTGCCCAAAGCCCTGGCTCACACACCACGGCGTACGCTGCCCAAGGCATTCGCGAATACACCACGGTATACGCTGCCCAAGGCCGCGGCTCGCACTCCACAGTGTATGCTGCCCAATATCCCGGATCACCCGTTCCACAGCACAGTAAGTACAAACACAGTGGTATGTTTGACACGCATAACAAAGGAGGCTTGTCACTGTTCTTCGCAAACGTTTTCTCTATATTGTACCATCCGTAGATTACTATACTGCATACAAAAGGGTAGAACGTATATACGCATTACATGCTATGCCTAGGATGAAGTTCACCTTGAGCTGGTGGGAAAGTTCAACAAGGGATGGAAGGAGGGAACAACTAGCTAGGGCTGGTGGAAAATACTTATTCTATGGATGGTAGGAAGGAGCAACTAGGATTTGGAGGAGGAAGTCCTCATCACATTGAGATCACCCGATACCATTCCCTAAAACTGAACACGTATTTATGCCAAATTGCATTTCCATCTGAAATCGTTGCCGGACCTTGTAATTGTAGTAGTAGTAGTAGTAGTAGTAGTAGTAGTAGTAATAGTAGTAGTAGTAGTAGTAGTTGTTGTAATTGTAGTAGTAGTATTAGTAGCAGTAGTAGTAGTATTAGTAGTATTAGTAGTAGTAGTAGTAGTAGTAGTAGTAGTAATAGTAGTAGTAGTAGTAGTAATAGTAGTAGTAGTAGTAGTAGCAGCAGCAGCAGCAGCAGCAGCATCAGCAGCAATAGTAGTAGTAGTAGTAGTAGTAGTAGTAGTAGTAGTAGTAGTAGTAGTAGTAGTAGTAGTAGTAGTAGTAGTAGTAGTATTAATAGTAGTAGTAGTAGTAGTAGTATTAGTAGTATTAGTAGTAGTAGTAGTAGTAGTAGTAATAGTAGTAGTAGTAGTAGCAGCAGCAGCAGCACCAGCAGCAGCATCAGCAGCAGCAGCAATAGTAGTAGTAGTAGTAGTAGTAGTAGTAGTAGTAGTAGTAGTAGTAGTAGTAGTAGTAGTAGTGGTGGTAGTAGCAGTAGTAGTCATGGTAGTGGTACTACAATTAAAGCTGCTGGTAGGGTGCCTGTAGGGCAGGTAGGAGGGTGCTGCTAGGGATATAAGCAGTGTGCTAGTAATGATGGTATGAGTGTGGGCTGGTGCGAAGAATGGTGCTAATAAGCCTGGTAGGAAGGTGCTACTAGGGCTGGCACGGGTGTTCTACTAGAACAGATAGGAGTGTGTTACAAGAGCTGGTAGTAGTGTGCTACTAGAGCGGGTAGATGTGTTCTGCTAGGGCTGGTACGAGGGTGCTACTAGGCATGGAGGGTATTAACGGGAAACATTGAAATTGTTAACAGGGCTGGTAGGACGGTGTCTCTCTGGCAGGAAGGAGGGTCTAACTACACCCGGTAGGAGGGTGTTACTACAGTTTGAAAGGGAGAGAGAGAGATCAACTAAGTCTGGTAGGCGGTATTACTAGTGCTGTTTGGAAGGTGTTACCAGAGCTGATAGTAGGGTGTTACTAGGGCATGTAGGAAGGTGCTACTATGACGGGTAGGATGGTTTTGCTAGATCTGGTAGGATGGAACGTCTAGGGCTTGTGGGAGGTCGTTACTAGAACAGGTAGGACGGTACTACTAGAGCTGGTAGGAGTGTGATTCTAGGGCTGGTACGAAAATGTTAGGAGATTGTACACAGCGATTATGGAGCGTTATTACCATCATATATATATATATATATATATATATATATATATATATATATATATATATATATATATATATATATATATATATATATATATATATATATATATATCTTTTTTTTTACTACTTCTTCCGTCCATCAACTTTGTTGTTTCCTTCTTGACGATGACCCCCTTTTCCAGACGTTTTATCAAACAGCTCCTCTGCTATGCCAACAAAAGCGTCTTTGAAAACCTTCAATTTTTCTTCGACCGTTCCTTTTGTTTTTCCAAGTTTCTCACAATCTAATGTCAATCTCCGCACAACAAAAAAACAGGGGCTTTGCTGTTTGCTCACCAACAGTGATCCTGCAGTCCTTCACTCTCCACATATGTTGCCTCCTCACTATCAATAGTTCTAGTTTTCTTTCATGCTGGCCATTTCTATCGGATATCTTGTGGTATTCCCGCTTCTTGAAGAAGAATTTTCCTTCCACGGCCAGCCCATTTCTCATAACCAATTCTACCAGCTCTTGATCCTCTCAGTTCCTTGTTCCCCATCCGAATCCCCCGATTGACTCTTCTTCTCCCGTCTCTTCTGCACCACATGTCCATTAAAATCGCCAGCTATGCACGTCATCACATGCGCTTCCACCAATCCTTCAATACACTTTTCTCTGTTTCCCCCTTCCTGCTTTAGGCCCGTACAAAGACATAATGCACACACGTCGCTTGTTAAACATCATCCATGCAACAAGTATTCTACCATTATGCTTGGATGTGAATAAAACAACCGCAGTCTTTTCACTGTTCAGTTTAGGATGTTTACGCGCATCAATCTTTCAATGTCCGTGAGGCAACTCTCAATTTGTTCCAGAGAATCTGTTTGGGCTGCACCGTCCCTCGGCTTGAACGAGATGTACAACTGGGTGTCATCCGTATAGAAGTAATAACACAATCCAAACCGACGAATAATGTCGTAGGCATGTTCTACGACAAACTATTCAACACGTCTAGCGCACATATCTGTCTTAATTACTTACGCTAGAATCCCGGCTAATGCTACTGTGACAGGGCCTGTTTGTCTGGTCCAAAGGTAACTCGCAACAATTACGGAGACATTTTACGAAATCGAATGTCACAAACTGCCCAATGTGACAGATTTAGAAGTATGTTGCATTAGTTGTCACAGCTGATAGCTTGAATACACGATCACCATTGTAATCGTCACAGTTCGCTGGAGATGGCCCTACAACTGCACAATATGTAACAACAGTAAAATCCGGAAAGATAAATATTCACATTAAAATCTGATGACATTACAGTCGTACGCTTACGTTCACAATCAAATTAGGTGTATAATTATTGTTCAATACAGAGTATAGTTTGCAATAATGACATTATTACCTAGACAGTGTTACACGTGGCAGCTGCACAAGCGCACACCTATTATCATTATATTATTATGGTTATTCTACAGCTGTTCGTACTATTGTGCAACTTCGGCTCTTAGGAGGGTTTTGGTAGGTTTGCTAGGTAAGTGTTACTAGGACTGGTAGGAATGGTTTACTTTTGGCTGGTGGGAAGGCCTGGTAGCAGGAGGTTACTTGGCCTGGTAGCAGGAGGTTACTAGGCCTGGTAGCAGGAGGTTACTAAGCCTGGTAGCAGGAGGTTACAAGGGCTGGTAGCAGGAGGTTACTTGGCCTGGTAGCAGGAGGTTACTAGGGCTGGTAGCAGGAGGTTACTAGGCCTGGTAGCAGGAGGTTACTAAGCCTGGTAGCAGGAGGTTACTAGGGCTGGTAGCAGGAGGTTACTAGGCCTGGTAGCAGGAGGTTACTAGGCCAGGTAGCAGGAGGTTACTAGGCCTAGTAGCAGGAGGTTACTAGGGCCGGTAGCAGGAGGTTACTAGGGCTGGTAGCAGGAGGTTACTAGGGACGGTAGCAGGATGTTACTAGGGCTGGTAGCAGGAGGTTACTAGGGCTGGTAGCAGGAGCTTTCTAGGCCTGGTAGCAGGAGGTCACTAGGGCTGGTAGCAGGAGGTTACTAGGCCTGGTAGCAGGAGGTTACTAGGGCCGGTAGCAGGAGGTTACTATGGCTGGTAGCAGGAGGTTACTAGGGCCGGTAGCAGGAGGTTACTAGGCCTGGAAGCAGGAGGTTACTAGGCCTGGTAGCAGGAGGTTACTAGGGCTGGTAGCAGGAGGTTACTAGGGCTGGTAGCAGGAGGTTACTAGGGCTGGTAGCAGGAGGTTACTAGGGCCGGTAGCAGGAGGTTACTAGGGCTGGTAGCAGGAGGTTACTAGGCTTGGTAGCAGGAGGTTACTAGGGCTGGTAGCAGGAGGTTACTAAGGCTGGTAGCAGGAAGTTACTAAGGCCGGTATGCGTTTATTACTATTACTTTTAGGAAGTTGTTAATAATGCTGGTAGGCGGGTGTTACTAGGATTGTTACATTGTCTAATTGAAAACTGTATTTTGTGGGATTAATTCAGTGTACGTTCAATGATGCTATGCTATCATTATTTGTTTTATTAATACCCTGGACTATTTGTGGGCATATTGTTTGGAATTCAAATTTAAAATACATATTTGGATTTAGCGGCATTTAAGTGCAGCTGTTTAAACAAAATGAGCACGCCGTATAAAGGGACATATTAATGCCAGAAATAAATTGAAAACGAAATGTTACTGAGATAATTACGTAGATGTTATATTGTCTAAATTAGCGTATTAATAATTGTTTGCTATCAGAGTTATTTTAAACAATCCAGCAAGTAAAAGTACAATTCAATAATAACAAAATACTTCAACGTTGATGAGTTATAGTTGAAACGATTTCGTATTATGCTAAAAATATTATTGTGTGATATGTGTAGTGCTTTGATGCATTTCCATTAATGTTAATTAACTCCAAATGTATATTTCTTGTTAGCATTCTTCTATTTCGCGACACCCGAAGCAGCTCTTATGTTCAAACACATCACTTGTATTTCGTCATCGCTTACTCTTTCCAGACTCGGAGACCAGAGCATTAGTGACACAATCAAACCACAACACAGGCAATGCCGGCAAGGATGTGACGACATACACCGACGACAGAGCATTAGTGGGAGAGTCAATCAACTACATAATGTTCTCGTCAGTCAATACTATCAAGGATGCAATTACAGACACGGACACCAAGTCATCAGTGACAGAGTCACTGCACAACACAACACCCCAATCAGTCAATACTGGAAAGGTTGCGAACACAACTGGTGAGAATGTACGCAACAAAGCAAACATTTCCAGCATCACGACTCCCGCATTGACTGACACACAGGACACGTACAGTAACAACAACCCGACAACATCTACTGAAATAATAACATATATACATCCAACGATAAACGAACTCGAAGCCATGTTGTACGACAAACTATTCAACACATCTAGCGCACACATCTGTCTTAATTACTTGCGCTGGAATCCTGGCGAATGCTACTGTGACAGGGCCTGTGTCCATCTCGGAGATTGCTGTCTCGAATACGAAGCATCCTGTTTGTCTGGTCCAAAGGTAACGCGCAACAATTACGGAGACATTTTACGAAATCGAATGTCACCAACTGCCCAATGTGTCTATATTCACATAAAAAATAAATTAATTAATGAATTAATGGTTGTATCGTCTTGCGGGATTATGACAACCACTGATACTATAATAGCTGATTTCTGCGAAAGACCCTCCGTGGTGAACAACTTTCATACCACAGACATTCCTGTTATATTTCGGGACGTCATCTACCGCAACCAGTATTGCGCAATTTGCAATAATCCTGGCGAGAATTTCACTGATATTACGACCGCTGGTGTGACCTTTAACTGCTCGAACACAACTGGATCCTACTATTGGCAGCGCTCCGACCGAGATACCAGATACGACCAAAACATTTCCAACTGCGAAATTCAGTTCAATTTCTCAAATGTGAAGAACGTTGGCGACATCTATTACCGCCACAACTGTTCGAAGAAAACTCGCCCAGCACACGTCTGCAATGCTGACGTAACTGATCCACGGTTTGATTTCGATTACTTAAGATCAACTTGTGAGAAATATAGGGCGCGCATTTATCACTTGACTTCACGTACACAATACAGTAATCCGCACTGCGCCATGTGTAACGGGCTGACTGACCCATTGACCATGGGCTATGACTTAGATGGCTTAGCTGCTCCATCACACGAACAATTAGCATCTTTCAAACAGATGTTGGAGCCCTTACAGTTGATTAAGACATTCGCTGTGTGCGCTGGTGACAGCCTTTACGACCACAAGACTGGGTTTTGCATCACACCGACGTGTCCTCATGGTCACGTAGGTCTGCGAGACAAACGATGTGCGAGAATGAATATGACTTTGCCACAGATGCTGTCCGGGAAACGTGACATTAGAATATATATCGTCATATCGACTGAACATAAAGAGTTGGAACACTTTGATCTAGACCATATTATCAAAAGTATCAGTGTTGATGTCGTTGGAATTTCAACAAGACAAAAACCATGCAATATCCTTAAAGTGTGGAACAATTGGGATACATTTACTTCCAACATATCGACATGTTGGATTCAAGAGACATTGTCCAGAAGTTTCGCTGATGTCGTCTCTAAAGTGGAGTTGTTTGCTGCATCAACCAATGATAATGATGATTTATTCTTATATAGTTCAAATAGTTCGCAAATCGACATAATTGTGTTCAACCAAGACGTTAACGCTTCATCTGGTGTCTGTTTACAAGGATCACCTAAGATTCGAGGCGATTTAGCCTTATTGGGTAACAAAACGTTTCCAGACACAATTCCATCTACATTTCTGGTTGTCAGTACTGCACAAGTGTACGAGTTTACTGACACGCCTGTTATTATGTCGTGGCGTTACAGCGACACATGGATCAATAGTACGGCAGCCTTGGTTTGTGAACACGACATATTCAGTTGTAATACGATCACATTTCCGGCGAACGAATACATCGACAAGGGTGAGTCATTCGTGGTGTACAATGGAACATCGCAAGAAGTGCAAATCCGCGAGAGAAATGTTCTTAGACTGGAATCGAATGCGATCGTATTGTGTGAGTCGATGCTTTCTAATCTGACCGGGATTCTTGATGACAATCACGACAGCAAAACAGCAGATTCTACTGTCCAGAATATAATTTCATTGATCGGGAACACTTTGTCATTGGCGTGTCTCGTATGCACGATGATCACCTACTGTATGTTCAAAGAGATTCGCACTCGAGCAGGGAAATGCATAATGAATCTATGCGGAGCGTTGTTCTTTGCTCAGCTATCTTTCCAGATGAGCAGAACTTTCATGTTGTATCGTGAGGTTTGCGTCGCCGTGGCCGTCTTCCAACACTACACATGGCTAGTTGCCTTTCTCTGGATGAACGTACTTGCTTTCGATACATCGTGCACATTTGCTGATCTGAAGCAATCTAACGGTGCTCACGATACATCTCGTCTTCGTTGTTTTGCCGTATACGCTTGGGGACTACCGGCTGTCTTTGTCGCCGTCTGTCTGGGTATCGACTTCGGCACGAAGCTACCTTTCAGCTATGGCAATAAGATGATGTGTTGGATTTCAGGTCCCCGAGCCATTGAATATTACTTTGCAACTCCTCTAGCCGCAGTGATCACAGTCAATACTGTGTTGTTTGTTCGCACCGTCGTTTCTCTAAGACGTGCCATGTCAACGGCCAGCAGAGCGCGACCACAGAAACAACAACGCAGGATGTTCATCATTTACATACGGTTGACATCACTGATGGGATTCACGTGGCTGTTCGGTTATTTAGCAATGATCGACGTTCTACATTTCTTGTTGTACCCGTTCATTGTGTGCAACACTTGCCAGGGAGTCTTTATTTGTGTTTCTTTCATGCTGACGCCAACAGTCCGAAGACTCTGGCGTGACTGGCGCAATGCCACACAGAGCAGGAGCACAAACGTGATGTCCAATTTGTCGAGAGCCATTTCGCCAGAATACTGCAACACCCGTCTGTAATATCTTACTGACAAGTCATAAGCCTGTATGTGTGTGTGTCCGTCTACACGACAGAACCAAAGAAATGTTTGGCTTTAGTGTGATTAATTTTAAGTTTGATGAACTATCATGTGCCAATTTTAGCCAACTGTTCCATACACACAGTGAATGTGGAGGAGATAAAGTTTCGGAAATTTCGACATAAATCGCTAAATTGTGAACACTTTGACCAAGCAGCAGTTGGCACAAACAGTAGCAGATGATTCAGCCAAGCTTGTCCACCGCCCTGCAATACTCAGTAAAGGCTCTCTATCAGTTGGTCGGCTTTGTGTATGGAAAGCCAGGCAGCAATTCATTATTGAAAGCTCTAGCAATGAACGACATTTTCTTTACGCAGCCAACTAGAATAAGTCAACGAGGAGGAACATTGCGACGGAGACCCATTCAAGTGGTATTGTCTGGCTTCAGGCGCGTTCAATGTGTTAACTCCACAGTCGGCAAAGTGAAACATTTCAATAACAAAACTATCAACTTGGACGATATGACACACGCACACACAGAAGCGCCACACACGCGCCCTTGGGAGCAACATACAATATAACGTTAACATTAGCAGAAATGGGGCTAATCACAGCAAACGCATCAACGTACATTTGAACAAGTGGGATGTACCAACCACCATCAATATTAGCATTCGAGGTGCCTTGGCAAGCAAAATCGATTAAATCAAAGTAGTTAAAGGCAACTACAGAGTAGATGTCCTAGCCGTCACTGAGATATGGTGTACCAGCAGAATACCAGACGGCTCTCTCTCGGAACGCAACAGGAGGGAGACGGTATTCAGAACATTATTCACAAGCATGCAACAAGCTACACATCAACTCCTCCGTGTTCTGCCTCCCTCCGGGAAACTCAGTATACAACTCGAAACACAAGAACTTACTGTGTGTCGCGTTGCAGAATTTGAAGAACCCTTTGATACCATATGCTTTAAAACTATGGCAGTAATTTTAAATTCATTTAGAAGTGAGATACTTTTTACGTAATAGTAGTAGGCCATATACTTAATTTTACTATAGTATTGCCTGTTTTATTTGATGATTGCGTCCTTTTATATGTAAATGGTTTATTTACAAACATAACTTTAAACATGATGCGCATACAACTTTTAGATTGGTCATATTTTTAGTCATATTTTCCTTAATTAATTTATTAGAATTGGTTGTTTTACTGTATGTGATGGATCCACACATGTCATGGTATGTTGATACGCCGGAATGTTATGGATACACTCATGTTGGTACGCTGGTACGTTATCGATCCATATGTATTACAAAACAAGCAAGCGGTCATTAATAGTAAGCTAGCTCACCGTCTCAATAAAATAAGGGATTAATAAATTAAAAATAATCTTAAAACATTAAAGGGTCATCTCATAAAAAGGGGTAAACTCAAAAAAGGTTAATTGATGTTTTCAAAAATAGACGTGTTGATCAAAAATTGGCTTATCGTCTCAACACATTAAGGGATCGTCTCAAAATATTAAGTGGTCCTCTCATAATATAAAGGGGTTTCTCAACAAAGTCAAGGGGTCATTTAAAAAATGTAAATATTCATTAAAAAGAACAAGCGTCATTTGTCGGATATGCGGAAAACTAGTTTTATATATAAGCAGGAACTCGCTACGTTGGTTTACCGACGACAATGGCGCAGCCCATGAAATATGGTTGTTGTGTGTTCAACAGGATTTTACCAATAATCCACTAGCGTGATATTGTTGATTGTAGTTGCAAATGATTAGTTGTATTCATTTTGTTAGATGCATAGCCCCAAAGCAATTGCCTTTTGTTTCCATTTAAGGGATAATCAAGCGAAATATTAAATTAAAAATAAAAACATTATATGAATTGATCGATTCATTTCATAAAGTCACACCTTATTTATTTGACACAACCAGCTAGATAAGTTTTTTAAATGATCCCTGCTTTTTAAAATGTTCGTTAACCTGGTTTGGGAAGACCCCATTATTTTATGAAATTATCCCTTAATTTATTGAGACGATCAGCTAATTCATTTATGGTGACTAGTTACACTTTTTAACATGATCCATTAATTGTTTTGAGAATACACCATTACTTTTTTAAGATGATCCCTTAATTTGTTAAAACGACCAGATAGTTAACTTGTTAATGACTTATTATTTTATGAAGATCCTTTAACTTTTTTGAGAAGACCCTTTCATTTTATGAGATATCCCCTTAACGTATTTATTTTTTTGAGACGACCACTTGATTTTACGAGATACCCCATAATACTTTGATATGATCGGCAAGTTTATTATTAAATGACCACTTTTTCCTCGTCATCACATCCATTAATCACCATCATCCCCACCGTCGTTAACATAATCATTATCATCATTATCGTCATCATTATCGTCGTGACTAAGATGATCCCTTAATTGTAAGCATCATCATCATCATAATTTAACACCCTCATCATCACCTCTTCATTATCATTATTAACATCGTCATCGTCGTCATCATTATCATCACCACTTTTATTGTATTACTGGTCGATTTATTACACTACCGGTCGATTATTATTATTGGTCGATTATTATATTACTGGTTGTAACACACGGCGCATATGATTCGGAACAAAATTGGTCACAGTACATGTTACGTTCCATTGCTTCTGATGCTGTGTAACCTTCTTGCTTATCGCTTATTTGTTGTTGTCGTCGTCGTCGTAGTCGTTGTTATAGTCGTAGTCTCCGCCGTCGTCGTAGTAATAGTGGTAGTTATCGTCGTTGTTCTTCGTCGTTTTTTATTGTGCTGTTATCGCCATCGTCGTCGGTTTCGTTGTTTTGTTGTTGTTGCTACGAATGCGTTAGTATTTTTTATATCCTAGCCTTCTACTCTATGGTGTGAATGTGAAGCTGTCAACAGCGACACGCTGGCTGCTATTGGATAATTTCGCAAAAAAATAAGTTTGATATTTAACCGAATGTTGATTCCAACCGTGTGCTGGTGTTGACGACCAAATTACTAAATGGCGGGGCTCCTGCTGTACGCTATGATTGCACGATGTAACGTATCGCTGCGCTATGAGTTTTACATGAATAGACACTCACATCCAATGTGAAACGACTCCCTAATTTATTATCTAATTAGAGACTCGCATCCCATGTGAAATGATTGTCTATTTACGTGTAAGCGAGACTCAGCCAATATAGGGTCGGCCAGTACGGACGGTAGCGTGGTGTCGAAGAAATAAGCCGGCCGTTTGCCGCCATGTTATTTAGGTAAATGTGCCCGTAAATGTTCACTTCCGGACCCCAACGACACTTTGGCCGCAATAGCATTGAACACATATAAAACATTTAAAAAAAAGAGAGAAGAAACAATAGCACATTGGTTTATATTATTTATTAAAACAACTAGCATTAAAATGTGTTAATACTAATACCAATGATTTATTTTATGGCATACAGGTATTTAAAGTATTATGGTGTGCACAACTGGGGAACCGTAAGTGCATTATCTCGTCAACTATCGTCTCGAAACAAGTATGTAAAGATAATCATTTGTGTAGCATACTCCTATGTTGACGTACACAGTGAATAAATAATAGCCTGCAGAGTACGTAAATTGTAATCTTCTTTTACGTAATACAACACATTGTTCTACACCAATCAATAAATATGCATAGTATTGTGTTGTTGTACATGATTGCTTATCGTATTAAAAGTAAATGAAATGCCAACAATTGTTCGATTTGTCTGTTTGTAGCATTACGCAACACTAAGATGTAATGTCGAGTGACATCACAGCGATTCTAGGCGCATCAAATGACCTTTTAGCGGATACCAGATTACGCACTTTGCACATGTCAGTAATGGATAACGCTATAAAATAGTATCGGCCTTTCCATATGGCCCTCAACAGAAAAGGTTTATTTGATGAATATGTGGACATATTGATACAGACTATCTATGCGAAATTCAATAATAACATAATGACAATATGTATACCGGAAGCACGAAAATGAAGTCTAGCCCCGATTATAAGCGATGTGGCGACACTGTTTGTCGCAAACAATATATTCCGGGCGAGTTCACGTATCCTGGTGACAGTCAGCTAAACGAGATGGCGCCGAAAATATCAGCACACCCATTATATATATATATATTTATATGATTAATTTGAAATACAGCAGGTAAAATTTGGCAATAATTGTTTTTGAAAGGCCAATATTTCTCAAATAAACTTTGCTCAACCAATGTATTTACCAAAAAAAATTATTTTTGCATTTTCGAAAATACAAATAAATAAAAATGGCATTCGACCCATCCCTGAAAGTCACACACTTGTCATCATTATCAACATCCAATATCCTTAAGACACATCAATATATTCATACAGGTGTAAAGCCATGTACGAGTGCTGTATGCGGAAAGTCATTCACAACGTCCTTTTGATGTAAGATTCATGTAAGTTGTCACAAAGGGGTGAAGTCTCACACTTGTTCTACTTGTAGAAAATCGTTCATACAGTATGGTTCATACAGTAACGTTCATGAAAGGATGCACACAGGTGTGAAATCAAACACTTGTCCCACATGTGTAAAATCATCAAAAGAGTCACATGAAAGGGATCACACATTTGTGAAGTTATACACTTGTGCCACGTGTGGAAAATCATACACACAGTCAGGTCACTTTAGGGTTCATGACCGAATTCACACAGGTGTGAAGCCGTATATATATGTTCTGTATGTGGAATATCATTTCCACAACTCAGTAGCCTCAGTACACATTAAAAGTTCCACATGAACGTTGTACGTTCCCACACACAGGTGTGACTCTATAATAGTTGTACTACATTTTGAAAATGAAACATATTATCCTTTGTCGTGTAAGTTTGCGAAGAAATACATGAGGAGGGAAGTTGTACACAGAATTACGCTAATGCTTGTGGTGCACGTGTATCATTAGGACTGCCTATACCAGGGTTCGGCAACCTTTTTGAACGGAGGGCCAAATTAGTTACTTGGAATAGGTCAGCGGGCCACACATACACGCACGCACATGGAAGCACGCACGCACGCACGCACGCGTGCACATAAGGATATTATCTTTCTTGTAACACGTACAATATATATATATATATATATATATATATATATATATATATATATATATATATATATATATATATATATATATATATATATATATATATATATATATATATATATATATATATATATATATATATATATATATGCAACATGCATACGTTGCTGTTGTAAATAGGTCTGATTGATTTTGAACAACAGTTCGATGGTCACTATGCTGTTCAAAAACACACATTATTCATGTCACGTGTTCTTGGCATGCCGCTGATGCCATGTTGACCGTGTGACACTGACGCCTGATGCTACAGATGTTGATGCTAGAGTTGCTGCGCCACCAAGTGTCCCACATCTGGCTGCAGACTTGACACTGCGAGCCTCAGCACGTCATCCAAATGTCTGTCTGTTAGATGCGTTCATGGCTTGCATTACACGAAGTTCATCTTCATTTTTCACTCCTTGTTGCGAGCCCTGAGATTGTCAATCGGTCAGCAAACTCCCGTCTCAGCAGGTCAATGAATGCTTCTAAGGCCTACATGTCCGGAGTAGTTAGTTTGTTTTCTATGAGTGTCGGGAAGTAATTTGCATCCCGCAGTTGTGTTTCCCACAATCGAAACCTGGTCTCGAAAGCGGAGACAAACGGGCAGAGTTCATTGATTTGTTGTTCTCTTCCCTGTAGTTTGGCGTTCAGCAGAGTGAGGTGCTCCGTGACGCAGACTAAAATGCAAAATCGGAGATCCATAAGGGGTCAGCGAATGCCGGTACTTCTCCACCCTTCTTCTCCATGAATACGCTAATCTCATGTTTCAGCTCGTACACAGGAATTGTTAATATTGCACATTCATCTGGGACGGAAAGTGCTGGAACTGCCAGTGATTTAACGAGTGTTGACGAGTGTTATTCAAAACAACACATTATCACTCAAACACAAAAAGATAGAAAATTCATGTCTGCGTGTGGACAAAACTTAATTAATTAAAGTTTTAAGGAAGTGAGAAATGTTTGATATGTTCATCGCGTGGAAATGGTATTACCGAGTTGCATTATGGGATAGACGTCTAGACGTCTCGTCTAGAATTTAGTATGGATAAGACGTACTATTTTTTATTTTATATATCAATATTGCGGGCGCGGGCCCCGCCACGCATAATATCGCTATCAGTCCGCGGGCCGCATTAAATAGCTATGCGGGCCGCAATTGGCCCGCGGGTTGCAGGTTGCCGACCCCTTTGACAACAAGGCAACATTTTGTTTTCTAGAAGAGGGCCATTATTTTATGTCTGTATACTTTCATGATTGTTTTCAAACAGATTTTCATATTTCTTAAGTTTTCCAATGAATATCAGAACGTCATTCTGCTGCTTATTTGCACATAACATCAGTTTATGCTTAGTCGTTTTTACAGTTTTTGTTGTCGTGTCAACTACGCAACGTTATACAGTGTGGGTCAATAACTTGATCTTCTTCGCGAACTGTACACACATGATGTTATTTTATGATAGTATAATATATAATTATAAGCAATATATTGCCTAAAGAACATATACATTAATAATATGTGTCACACTTATTGCCATTTCAAATATTTTATTTGCACAAACGTGAATGTGTTTTATTACAAAGTAGAGAACCGTGGTGTAGGTTGGGAGAACCACCCACAAGGCAATTACAATACTTCAGTGTGTATACATTGAAGTGTTCATTGACGTACATAAATCTATTTGATATACAGACAATAACTTTTTCTAACAATGCTATGCTAGGTCTACCATACAAGACCACAACATTGGCTCAATCTGTACGTGACTTGATGTGACGTGCTTCGGCTCAAGTGTAAGGAAAAGTACTTAACCAATGTCGTGTGTTGCGTGGGACAAGCAAAATGGTAGTTTTTTTCATATACGGTGACATAATTTCATTGATCATGTAGAAGTTTAGCATGTGACACACCGCTTGTTGTATCAAATAACCTCTATGGGTCCACGAATTACTGTACAATAACAAGTTACTACACAGGTACTAGAATTTGTGCGGGTATATGTGTTATTCTCATGTTATAGTCATCGTCACACATCAAGTCCACAGTTGCAGCACCTTACAAGTCATAGTAGCCAAACAGTATCGCCACCTGGCGACTCACTCATAGTCATATCTCTTAATAAGGTGGCCTACACAACTGTACAATTATGGTTATTACTACACTACAATATTTATGCAATTAGAAGTACAATTATGTATGCAGACCCTTACACATACTTTACTTCTAATATTTTTTCAGAAGGTTGGCATTATTTAACAAGTCCTAAATTAATTACAGTATAAAGTTGGTAAACATGCAATACTGCCTAACATTATATTTTATAAGCCATTTTAATCGGTTTTCTCATATTCAGGCCATGAAGTATAATATACAGCCACATACTCGGTGACCGCACTAAGAATAATATTCTAGGGTTGATGTCGTCATCATAATGAACTGCACACAATTGACCAGACTATACCGCAGAAGCATGATGTTGCGTATGGTTAATATATGACTTTAGCATTGATGAAGTGTTGGTCGTTTGTCGGGTGTACTAGGCAGTTAGCACTAACCGGTGAGGTGCCTGGTGAGTGTATCTGCCTGTGTATCAGACAACACTAAATAGTGAAGTGAATAATGAGTGTAACTGCCGGTGTACTAGACAGCACTAAACGGTGTGGTGCTTGGTAAGTGTAACTGCCGGTATACTAGACAACACTAAATTGGGAGGTGCCTGGTACTGGAAAAAGTCTCAAGCGGACCATGTGATGGAGCATTGCACACGTAGTTAGCTCATTAATCGTTGCAGTGCTGGCTGCCTCTAACTCTGAAGGAATACATCGACATGGTCCGCTTGAGACTTTTTCCAGTACCAGGCACCTCCCAATTTAGTGTTGTCTAGTATACCGGCAGTTACACTTACCAAGCACCACACCGTTTAGTGCTGTCTAGGACACTCGCCCTCTCTAACTCTTCGTTCGTGGCTGCGCAAAGGATATGTCTGATTAGTTCCTCACGGGAATACCCAGACCCCCAACATCATTGCGCATCATCAAAAAGCCCAGTTAACACCAGCTACAACAACCACCACCACCACCACCACCACCACCATAGACAACCACAACAAAGCGATGACGACGACGAAGACAACGACGACGTGTAAATCCACCGTGTTTCTGCTGGCAGCTTTACATCACCACAACAGCGTATATTAATGAATGCTACGATTAAATCCAAATGATAATGCAATATCGTAGTAACAACACCCCGTCGCCACCGCCACTACCACTGCCACCGCCACCGCCACCGCACCGCCACCACCACCGCCACCGCCACCGCCACCACCGCCACAACCAGAGCCAATCAAATCAATATTTGTGGCATATATGTCACAGATGTGATTCTATGAATGGGGGCGAAGAACAAAGTATAGAGTAGAGCATAAACACAACATTGAACGGTGGATGGTAATTGAGAATCCAATTGGAAAACACATCAAGGCATATAGTATTATATCACATAATTGACAGCTCATCCACTTGGCAGTGCGACTCTTGTATCAGGATGTAATTTGTATCTTCACTTGATAGGTCAGCGAATATTCACAGTTCTGTGAATCCACGGAAACAAAAGTTGAACGAGTCTGCTTACGTGACGGCGGTAGCAGGTGTGAAGTCATGGGGGCGTGACGTGTATGCACAATCAATTATACGAGTGACGGCAAACAGGTCCCGACAATGTGTTAATAGAGGCGCATTCCAGTGGCGCTTGCAATACTAGAAGTTCCGTCAAGCGAAATCAGGAACACATTAGACGTAGAGGAATGTTGACTTGTACACCTAAGTCGAAGACATTCGAAGATTTGCCGAAGAGTGATCAACTCTTGTAGTGGCAATCACAACCCATGTACACAAGGTTGAATTGCGCCACTTTACGATGAAGTTACAGCCACATGATATGGGCGAAGAGAAAATCGATATTCGTCTTTAGCCCACGTTTCCGGCCATACCAGGCTAGCAGTGTGTTAACCAATAGCAGAGCTTAATGCAAACTGAACCATCTCTATGACTGTGACGTTCGTAGGATTACGAGGTAACACCATATACACAACTTTGTTTCTAAAATAGCTGCATTGCATAACCGACCAGCAGCCTTCAGGTATAAAAAACCTCAAATTGCTACTTTTTCTTATACATTTAATATCACCCGAATCGCTGCAATTACACGGAAACATCGCTATTAATTGTACTACCCAACTCGTACAACTTAATACGTTGTATTAATAAAACGAATATCCCGAATTGTCTATCACGTGTTAGAGGTGTGAAATCGTTTGTCGCACCTTGCTGCCTTGCGGAACAACAACTAGTTTAACTAGTTAAAAATCTTATACCTTCACTAAATGTGATTCACAATGACACCATAATATGCAGCTCCTCAAACCGGTTATGCACGCTCTAATTGTTATACACACCATCCTAACCGAAAAATGTATGCTTAATTCATGATAGTACAAATTCACTCAAGTAGTTAAAACTTTGTCAAAAGGTGACACCTTTGCATTGTGCAAATATAACTCCCTGCTGTACGTTAGATGGCAGCAAAGGGGCAGAAGTTAACCAAAAATCACTCCCCAAACCACTTTGTGACAACGTGTTTAGAACACCTCCAACAAGAACACCAAAGCACGTGTAGATACCATCTAAAAAAAGGAAAAGAAGACGGCCACAATTAACGTACAAGCGTACCATCAGAAAAGAGGCACACAAACATGAAATAAAGACACATTACCAAGAATGAAAGGCTACATAAATATATATGTCGATTGTGCTCTGCCTTGGGTGCATGATAGCACAGGGAGTGAGTAAGTAAAACAGTATAATTAAATTCCCGCGAGTAAGATATTACACTCGGGCGTTTTCGAGCGAAGAAGCTGTGCAATTCCATCAAGCAGATACCGCAATGGGTTCGTGCAAATGTTAGTCCCCTGCTAGTGAATCGTTATAGGCGGGTGTTGCAGTGCTCGGACGTAGTAGCATTCGATAAAGTGTACGTTTCGGTATTCTTGCACTGATTTGTATTGCGCCAATCTCGCCAGAGTCTTCGGACTCTAGGTGTTAGCGTGAAAGAGACACAAATAAATACTCCCTGGGAAGTGTTGCACATAATGAACGGGTAATACAAGAAATCTAGACCGTCGACGTTTGCCAAGAATCCGAAAAGCCACATGAAGCCCATCAGTGACGTCAACCGTAAGTAAATGACAAATGTACGGCGTTGTTGTTTCGGTGGTCGCGCTCTACTGGCCGTTGACATGGCACGTCTGAGAGCAACGACTATGCGAACAAACAACACTGCATTGACAGTGATCACTGTGGCTACCGGAATACCGAAGATATACAGAACGGCTCGGCCGTTTACAATCCAACACATGTTCTTGCTGCCGTAGCTGAAAGGCAGTTTCGTGTGTAAGTCGAGAACCAGGCAAACATTTACAAAGACAGCCGGTAGGCCCCAGGTGTAGAGGGCAAAGGCACGAAGACGAGATGTATTGGGAACACTGCTAGATGGCTTCAGATCAGCAAAGGTGCACGATATATCGAAGGCAAGTACGTTCATCCACAGGAAGACAACTAGCCACATGTAGTGTTGGAATACAGCGACGGCGGTGCAGGCCTCACTATACGGCAATAACGCATCGCTAACTTGAAAAGATAGTTGGGCAAAGAAGAGGGCCCCGCATAGATTCATTACGCATTTCCCTGCCCTAGAGCGAATATCTTCGAACATGCAGTAGGTGATCATCGTGAATGCGAGACACGCCATTGACAAACAGTTCCCGATCAGTGTTAGTATAACCTGGACAGAAATGTGAGGTTTATTGTCGTCGTTATTGATACTGATAATTTTGGTAATATTAAAAATCAGGGAGGCACACAGTACTATCGCATTTGAATCCAGTCTAAGAACATTTCTCTCGAAAATTTTCATTTCGTGCGATGTCCCACCATACAACACCACTGACTCGCCCATGTCGATGTATTCCTCCGCCTGAAACGTTACCGTATCACAATTGAAAATGTCAGGTTCACAAACCATGGCTTTCGATTTCTCGCTCCATCCTAATTTGGTGTTTCGCCACGACATAACAACAGGGACTTCATCAACGTTGTACATACGATCCGTACCCTCAACCTGAAATGTACAACCAGGCTTGTCGAGACACGTTCCATCACTCGGAAAGACTAAGTCCCGTTGAATATTCGGTGATCCATTCAAGCATGAACCCAATATATAATTAGTGCCATGGTTTAGGACAAATATGTTGATGCGACTGTTAACATCCCAATACCGTATAAAACGATCTACTTGATTAACCACATAACCGACATTTCTTGACAGTGTTTCTTGAAACCAACATGTCGATGTGTTTGAAATTACTTCATTCCAATTACTCCACACTTTGAAAGCTTTGCATACGTTACATCTTGTTGAATTCTCAACAACGGCAACATCAATGTATTCGATAATCTGTTTTTGATCAACGTGTCGAAAATTTTTCTTTTCGGTCGATATGACGACATAAATTTTAACGTCTCGTTTCCTTGACAATATCTGTGGCACAGTCACATATAGTCTCGCGCAATTGTTGCCTCTCACACCCACGTGGCCAGCCGGACAAATCAGTGGACAAACCATATTATTGATGTTGAACATCCTGTCACCAACACACCAATTGCTTGCGTTAATCTGCGGTTCGGCGATGATTGCTGTTTCTGGCAACAATTTGAAGTTTGTCATTCTACCGAAGGTTAGTTCGCAAAGCCATCGGTGTTTACAGAATGTCTCCCCATGATAACCGCATCGGATGTCAAACACATCGAAGCCGCTACATAACGCGCAGTGTGGATTGCTGTGATATGTGTGTGAAGGATTGTGAAAAATGGGTGCTCGATACTTCTGACATGTCGTTCGTAAGTAGTCGAAGTCAAACTGCGGATCAACTAAGGCGGCGTTGCATTCGCCTTCCAGTCGGCAAGTGTAGCGGCCATTGCCTTGGAAAATGTAATAAAAATCTGATAAATCGAATTTGATTTCGCATTCATAGTCGGAGCAGGTAAATGCTACACCAGCTGTGACCATATCAGTGAAATTATCGCCCGGATTATTGCACATTGCACAATACTTGTTACTGTAGATGACATCTAGAAATATAACCGGAATTACAGCGACGAGGCCTTCGTTTATTGCAAACGGTCGTTCACATCGGTTCACTGCATCAATATCAGTGGTTGTCACTATTTCATATCCGCAAGACGACACAACCATCAATGTTTCTTTCTTCCCTGTTTCTCCTCGAATTTCAACGCATTTGGCCGCTCGTGAGTTTCGACTCCTTAAAATGTATCCATAATTCTTGTTCGTTACAGTTGGACCAGACATACAGGACGCTTCGTAATCGAGACAACAGTCTCCAAGTTGGATGCAGGCCCTGTCACAGTAGCAATGCATGGGAAGCTGGGCCTCGCGTAGACCACATTTGTGTTAGCATCTGCCGCAGCGATGTATCTTGTTGTACGAATTGGCTTCTATTTCCACTATCGATGGGTCAATTGTCATTGATGTTCTGTTGTCCGTGCTTGTTGTGGCACTTGACATAGTCGTCATGGTGATGCCTGGTGTATGTGTGCTTGGTGGACTACGTACATATTCACCAGTTTTTCCCGCATCCTTGCCAATTTTGACTGAGTGAGGTGTTGTGTTGTGGAGAGACTCTGTCACTGACGCTCTGTTGTCAATGTCTGTTGTTGCATCCTTACCAGCGTTGACTGGCTGAAGCGTTGATTTGTGGATAGACTCTGCAACTGGTGCTCTGTCTTCTGTGTCTGTACTCGCATCCTCGCCAGTACTGGCTGGCAAAGGCGTCGTGTTTTGGAGAGACTCTGTCACTGATGATCTGTTTTCCGTGTCCATTGTGGTGTCCTTGCCAGTACTGGCTGGTAGACGCGTCATGTTTTGGAGAGACTCTGTCACTGATGCTCCGTTGTATGTGTATGTACTCGCATCCTTGCCTGTACTGGCTGGCAAAGGCGTCGTGTTTTGGAGAGACTCTGTCACTGATGATCTGTTGTCCGTGTCCATTGTAGTGTCCTTGCCAGTATTTACATATTGAGGCGTTGTGGTGTGGAGGTAATTCAAACTATGTGCTCAACGAATAATAGCTTCTATAGATGATTAAATATATTCATACTAATATCTACCCCGCCCCACCGAGTCAACTGGCTGAAATGTAAAAAGAAATCGTGATAGCCAGGTAGAGCCGTTTTTTATATCCGTCTAGTTCCAGTAATGTTACAGTAAAAACAAAACATGCAATAAACTGTTCATATTAAAAAAATAGCTTTATATTTGGTCCATATCAAAGTAGGGCTATAGACAGTAGCAAAGGGAAACGTAGACAAGAATTCATGCAGGAATGCATACAAATAGCTAACACGATTATAGTAGTGACATAAATGTTTTGTTTTAGGTCGATTTATGATAATAAAATATTCAAATACAAAAATATTGCAAACGCCGACCCTATGGGCGCTTTTCACAGTACCTACATGAAATTATTTAACAAATCAAATAATATGTTAACAAGGACGCAGCTCAAATTTGTATCGTCTCTGGGCACGATTCCGAAACCGTCTGAGGTATTGGTCAAGAGTTTTAAGGCATTGGTCAAGCATTAACATTAAATAGGTCAAGTTAATAAGGTCAAATGTTGGTATTTTGTGTGGTATCGTGTTATAAACTAGTGCGTTGGTGGGCGTGTTCAATCGGCGAGGTAGACACGCGGTGGAAGCATACGGATCATCTCTGGGCACCGTATTCGGCATCCTGTGCGGCGCGAGCATCAAAGGCTAAACTTAATTAGGTCAAAAGGTAAACGTTCCCAGCACCTTATTTGACTCCGTCTGAAGAATATTGGTCAAACGTCTTAAGACAAGGTCAATCGTATTGAGACGTGGTAAAACGTCTTAAGAGCGTTGATCAAACAGTATCCACTGTTAACCACTATATATAACCGCCACAAAAGCACCGTATGTAAACACGAAAAGTTTTATTGAACTAATCTACAAGTAAACAATCCAACAGACTAGTCAAAACAGAATGTAGATGAAAAAAAAACTGGAAATTGTTAGCCCGGTACAGTGTTGATGAATTGCTCTAGGTGGGGAGGGCTGCTCTGGACTTTTGCATAGAGATATTTGAACAATACTTGTTTGTAAACAACAATGATTTATAACTAGGCTAGTCAGACAATGCCTTCGGCAGTACACATGTGAAATCAACATAAATGTTGAAGGAATTTTTATATTTTCAATAGTGTCATTTTAATGTATGCAGCAAACGGTACGCATTCAGGTATTTTTTTAGACTCAAAATAATAAATGTATTTTGTTGTTTAACATTCAACACAAATATTTATTTCACTCGAAATATAATGACAACTAGGGATGCATTATATTTCTTAACAAATATGGTCGGCTAAAATTCGTAGTATAAATATGTTAGCATACAATATATATAATTATAATTTGTGGAATTAATATTTACATTTCACGCACACATGCGCAAACACACACATACACACACACATATATATATATATATACGATGCGTAATCACGTATTTAATTTCCCACAAAAGCAATATACCCTACATATGTAACATTCAACTGAAATATATTTTTCACTCAAAATGTAATGGCAACTAGGAATGTATTCATGACACCCACGCGACTTCCGCTATGACGTCAGGGTTAAAGTTTCGGTTGCACTTCCTACCGGAGTTTGGTAATACAACCGGAGGCTGGTAAAGCAACCGATTGTTTAAGCGTATTTTATTGAAATAATGAGTCAGACTCGCATACTCTGCGAAAAGCATAATAGTAGTGGGGGGAAGACACATGTTCAGACATATGTTGCTGTACCCCAGACAACTTGGGTCATCGTCAGAGCCAGTGCTGTGGTAGTACATGCACACACCCTTATGTAATGTATGTCATTAGTGTCATTGCAACTTTTGTTGTATTGTGCCGTAAATAACTGCTGCACGTTCTCCAAAATGATGGCTCAAAATAACGAAGACCAACCTAATAATATAACTGAATGGAACAACTATCCCCGAGACGAACTTGGGATATTAGCTAAACAAAATACAAAAATGAGTCTCCATTCTGAACATTAATATCCGAAGCAAACTAAAAAAATAAGAACTAAAAAAGTTAAATGAAAATCTAAGTCATCTACCAAAATAAACAATATCAGTTGGTATGTAAACACACATTCACAATTAAAGAAGAGGTGTATATATATATATATATATATATATATATATATATATATATATATATATATATATATATATATATATATATATATATATATGGCATCGATTGTAAAATAAGAAATTCTATTGTCTTCATATACAATTATTCGTAAACTACTATGATTGTATATCTATTGCCATTTTGAACAAAGCCCATGGTCCCACACACACTAGGAACAATATATACATCACCAGGCCTAAGTACAAGGAACATATTTATTCAGGGTCTTGAAATAAGAATGAAAAAATTGCAAAATGAAAAAACATCAGTATTTAGTGTGACGCAAACGTAAATATTTTAAACGTTGATAAAACAACAGTCACCCTGCTGAATATTTTGACATGTGCGTGGCAGATGGCTTTATTCCCACAATTACTTTATTCCCACAAGTACTAAGCCTACCAGGTTAACTATAAACTCAGCCACATTCACTGACCACGTTTTCCTAAAGTATAACCCTCAAACTAGTTATATTGCCGGATCAATTATGACTGATATTTCATACCATTACCATAACGTCATTTTCATTAATAAAACCTCAAGTAAACCTAAATGTGCACATAAACGGAGCAAACGAAGACATTTGTGCAAGTCTAATATAGACAGTTTCAAAAATGCTCTTTCTACAAGTTGGGAATACTTGCCTGAAAAACTGAGGGCCCTAATGATGCATACACTTTGTTTATTAACACATGTAACAGTTCGCTGGGTGAACACATTCCTGAAGAAATAGTAAATCTAAACAAATACAAAAAACATCCTTGGACAACAAATGCTATATTAAAGTCGATACATACTCGGTGTCATCTGAGTAGAAAACGCATTCACTCTAAAATGTCTTCAGAGTTTCATAATATTGACCATCAATACAGACAGTACAGAAAGTTACTCAACAGAGTACTACGTAATGCAAAATCCCAATATTGGGAACAAACAATTTGTAGAACCCAAAAACGATATCAAACAAACGTGGTCTAACAGAATAAGCAATAACCCAACAGAAAACTTTTCAAATATTGGCCCAAAGTTGGCAAATAAAATAATTATAAAGATTGCTTGCTGAATCAATTGCCAAATAACATTGTCATGTAAGAGACCACCTGTGCAGAAATAATTAATATCACCCCAAAAATTAAATAAAAAACAATTGCTGGATATGATAACATACTAACACAATTGATGAACCAATGTGTGGAAAGCATTGCCTTGCCACTCACGACGATTTTCAATTCTAAAATAAAATTTGGTATATTCTCCAATGAACTAAACATTGCCAAAGTCACACCAAATCCGGTGATGCCAGTTTATTTACAAACAACAGGCCCATCTCTCCAAAATCTTTGAAATATTGATTTATAATCGCATTTATACCTTTCTTGAAAAGTACAAAATAATAGTTCATCCCAGTACGTTTTTCATAAACAATGCTCAACTAAACATGCAACTCTAGAATTAATCGATAGCACAGCAAACGCACTGAAGGACAAACAGTAAACACTTGCTGTATTAATTGAATGACAAACAGTAAACACTTGCTGTATTCATTGAATGACAAACAGTAAACACTTGCTGTATTCGTTGAATGACAAACAGCACTTGCTGTATTCATTGGCCTAAGTGAAGTTATGACACTTTAGATCACAGTAGCATACTTGAAAAATCATGGTAATATGGAATACTGGGAGTTAAACATAAACTTTTTAAATTATATCTCGAACACAGAAAACTGTTTGTTTTTAATAAAGAGCAATTGTCTGGTTACCAAAATATAATAAATGGAGTCCCACAGGGATCCATTCTAGGCTTATTACTATTTTGACAAATAATGCTATTACTGAACCGGCAAAGATAAATGGATAAATGCGAACAAACATTCGCTTAATATCAGACAACGGCCAGAATGTCCTGTTCCGCGATGGATCTTGCAACACGTCAGCCTTCCAAAATGACAGTGTCCGTCTTTCTACTTGCGGGGTGAACAGGTTAATGAGTAAACTCTCACTAGCGGCGAGTAAACATCGCAAAGACGGAGCTCACCGGGGATCCTCTTCGTAGAGAGGCTGCATTAAGTCAAGACCGACTAGTAACAGGCCGCCGAAACAGCGCCGCAGCGGCCGGCTAGTCGTCCCTCGACGCAGGAGGGCCGCAGTATGGTGAGACCGACTTTCATAAGGCCGCCGAAACAGGACCGCAGCGCGCAAGATAGCCGTCCTGCTGATGCAGGGGGTAGCATAGCTGCTGGCTACTTGCGTATTTCAGGCCAGAGTAACAAATGAGTGGAGACAAATCATGTCACCCAAACATGTCGACATAAGTATGCTGTGTCGTGCTTTGTCTGTGTTCAGCAAGACCATAATAGCAAACACACGCTGTGGGAGTACATGGTGACTAGTCTGGACACCGTTTTGCGACGTAGCCCAGACTGTGGTGTTATTTAAAGTGGAGCTTTTAATCAATTCAAGACTTATTTTACACAAACATTATGGATACGAGCAACTTGTTAAGTCAGCCACACGTATTCGAGCAATATTATAAAAAATGGTGTCTAACATCAGACCACAAGTTGGTGTTACTGGTCCCGTCGTATTTCCCAACATTGGACACGAGCACGGTCCAGAGCATTGTTGCCAGGGTAACAATGAACGAGTAATGTTTACAAAAGCGCTGTCACATACCAGATGGGAGTATACGTACACATTCGCTACGTGCGAGGAACAGTTTAGCCTCTTCCAGGAAACCATAGACTATTTACTGGGCACGTGGTTTCCGTACAAGACTGTGCCACGTCATAGCACATATAAACCATGGATCCCAGATGGCTTCCGGCACCTGATCAGACAGCGACTCGTATGTCTGGTGATATGGAACAGGCCAGAAGACTGAAGAACTTAGTGAATCGAACAGCGCCAAAATTGGAGGAAGAAGGGGCGGGGGAGTTATTTTATATGTTAAAGAATCTATTCAGGCTTATGAAATAAAACTAGAAAGGGAAGCAGATTGCGATGAAGCTGTTTGGTGCAGAATTGTTTCAGGAAATTCAAAATTAACTGTTGGATTAGTTTACAGATGTCCAAACATAAACGAAGAGGACAACACAAAAATAAAAAACGCTATAAAGGAAGTTAGTAAAGGGGATTGTATCATAATGGGAGATTTTAACCATGGACACATACAATGGAATTCTCTAGAGAGCACAGGGATTGAGGATCAACAATTTATATTTTTAATCCAGGATAGCTTTCTTACTCAGGACGTGCTAGAACCAACTAGGGGTGAAAATGTATTAGATATAGTTTTGTCATCACAAAAAGAATTAGTGGACAATGTAACAATATTTGAACCATTGGGTAACAGTGACCATAATCAAATACATTTTGACATCAATGTAAAATCAGAAAGTAAAAATAAGAAAGCGTAAAATTGAAACTTCCACAAAGGTAACTACAAAGATATGAGAAAATACTGAGCAAAGCTAGATTGGAATAACATGCTGATGAATAAGACCGCTTAAGAAATTGAGTGTATCATCCATAAATTTGTTCCCTTCCAAAAAAAAGGAAAACGGTGTAGAAAGAAACACTTGTCAAAAGAGGCTATTAGAAAAATAGTGTTAAAACAAACTATGTGGAGAGTTTATAGGTGTACCAGAAAGGAAGAAGACTATGCAAATTAGAAAGAGGCACTTAATGCAGCTACAACTGAAATCAGACAATCTAAAAGAAGCTATGAGCAAAAACTAGCATGTAACATAAAACATGAAAGCAAGAGTTTTTATGCATATGTCAGGAGTAAACAAAATGTACAAGACAAGGTTGGACCTCTAGAAGACAGTGCTGGAAATATAGTATCACAGGGGTTTTTAATGGCGGAAGACCTAAATGGTTACTTCAGTTCAGTGTTTACCAAAGAAGATATTAATTCATTACCAGTTGCTGATGCTAAATTTTAGAAGGCTTCATCTGACTATTAACCATTGGGTAATAGTGACCATAATCAAATACATTTTGACATCAATGTAAAATCATAAAGTAAAAATAAGAAAACGTACAAGAGAAACTTCCACAAAGGTAACTACAAAGATATGAGAAAATACTTAGCACAGCTAGATTGGAATAACATGCTGATGAATAAGACTGCAATTGAATGTTGGAATATTCTAAAATATGAAATTGAGAGTATCATTGATAAATTTGTTCCCTTCCGAAAACAAGGAAAACGGTGTAGAAAGAAACACGTGTCAAAAGAGGCAATTAGAAAAATAATGCTAAAACAAACTATGTGGAGAGTTTATAGGTGTACCAGAAAGGAAGAAGACTATGCAAATTAGAAAGAGGCACTTAATGCAGCTACAACTGAAATCAGACAATCTAAAAGAAGCTATGAGCAAAAACTAGCATGTAACATAAAACATGAAAGCAAGAGTTTTTATGCATATATCAGGAGTAAACAAAATGTACAAGACAAGGTTGGACCTCTAGAAGACAGTGCTGGAAATATAGTATCACAGGGGTTTTTAATGGCGGAAGACCTAAATGGTTACTTCAGTTCAGTGTTTACCAAAGAAGATATTAATTCATTACCAGTTGCTGATGCTAAATTTTAGAAGGCTTCATCTGACTATTAACCATTGGGTAATAGTGACCATAATCAAATACATTTTGACATCAATGTAAAATCATAAAGTAAAAATAAGAAAACGTACAAGAGAAACTTCCACAAAGGTAACTACAAAGATATGAGAAAATACTTAGCACAGCTAGATTGGAATAACATGCTGATGAATAAGACTGCAATTGAATGTTGGAATATTCTAAAATATGAAATTGAGAGTATCATTGATAAATTTGTTCCCTTCCGAAAACAAGGAAAACGGTGTAGAAAGAAACACGTGTCAAAAGAGGCAATTAGAAAAATAATGCTAAAACAAACTATGTGGAGGGTTTATAGGCGTACCAGAAAGGAAGAAGACTATGCAAAATACAAAGAGGCACTTAATGCAGCTACAACTGAAATCAGACAATCTAAAAGAAGCTATGAGCAAAAACTGGCATGTAACATAAAAACTGACAGCAAGAGTTTTTATGCATATGTCAGGAGTAAACAAAACGTACAAGACAAGGTTGGACCTCTAGAAGACAGTGCTGGAAATATAATATCACAGGGGTTTTTAATGGCGGAAGACCTAAATGGTTACTTCAGTTCAGTGTTTACAAAAGAAGATATTAGTTCATTACCAGTTGCTGATGCTAAATTTCAGGGGACTAAATCTGACTATTTAGGACCGTTAGTTGTAACTCCAGAATTGGTAGCTAGGAAAATAAAGGCAATGAAGGATAACAAATCACCGGGAGTGGATGGGATTCCTCCAAAATTACTAATGGAAACAGTAGATCAAATCAGTATACCACTTGCAAGAGTATTCAACTTGTCATTAAAAGAGGGAGTTGTTCCGTTTGAATGGAAAGAAGCAAACATCATACCATTATTTAAAAAGGGTTCGAGAAATAAGTCAGAGAATTACAGACCAGTGAGTTTAACGTCAGTGATTTGTAAATTATTAGAAAGGTTAATTAAAGACCATATGGTGGACTTCCTCGTTAAGCATAAATTATTAAATTCATCTCAACATGGATTCCTTAAAGCGAGGTCATGCTTAACAAATGTGTTATGTTTTTGGAAGAAATCACTAAGTGGATAGACGAGGGATCGCCAGTAGATATTATCTACTTAGATTTTCAGAAAGCTTTTGACAAAGTGCCACATCAAAGATTGCTACTTAAATTAAAAGCCCATGGTATCGGGGATAGCATAACTGACTGGATAGAACAATGGCTGACTGACAGAAGACAACGAGTTGTAGTAGATGGCGAAGTTTCAAATTGGAAATCGGTTTTGAGTGGGGTACCTCAAGGATCAGTATTAGGACCTATATTATTCTTAATTTATATCAATGACTTGGACGACAGTATAACAAGTAACGTACTGAAATTTGCGGACGACACAAAACTGTTTAGAAAGGTTAATACTGATGGTGATAAACAACATTTACAAAACGATCTAGACAGATTAGTGAAATGGTCTGAGAAATGGCAGATGCTGTTCAATTTTGGGAAATGTAAATGCCTACATACAGGACATGGGAACTTGAATGTAAACTATAAAATGGGAGCTACTGTTCTTGGTACTACTGTAAAAGAAAAGGACTTAGGAGTTACAATAAGCGCTGATATGAAAGTTTCAGAGCAGTGTGGTATTGCAGCTTCAAAGGGTAATCAAATTCTTGGATTGATTAGAAGAAACATAACATACAAGGGAAAAAAGTTAATTATACCTCTTTATAAAGCAATAGTTAGACCTCATTTAGAATACTGTATACAAGCATGGAGACCATATCGTAAGAAGGATATAGATACGCTTGAACGCATACAAAGGAGAGCAACTAAAATGATTCCAGAACTTAGAGACCTTAGTTATGAAGAACGCCTAAAAGAATGTGGTTTAACAACTCTAGAGACAAGGAGGTTAAGAGGAGATCAGATTGAAGTTTTTAAGATATTGAATGGGTATGAAAATATTGATAGAAATATGTTTTTCTCACTCAAGAAGGATAGCAGAACTAGAGGACATGAGGTAAAATTAGTAAAGGATCAATGTAGATTGGACATCAGGAAGCACTCGTTCTCACAGAGGACAGTAAATGAATGGAACAAACTGTCTACAGATTGTGTAACTGCTAGCAGCGTGAATATGTTTAAAAACAAGGTTGACACATATATCAGAAGGGCGGGTTATAAGTAGGTGAACATTGTTGGACTCTCGATAAGCCAATGGCTTCCTTGTCCACTTGCCATCTGGGCCTTTGGCTTGGATGGCAAATCTTGTTAAATCTTGTTAAATCTATTTAGGTCCGTTAGTTGTAACTCCAGAATTGGTAGCTAAGAAAATAGAGGCAATGAAGGATAACAAATCTCCGGGAGTGGATGGGATTCTTCCAAAATTACTGATGGAAACAGTAGAACAAATCAGTATACCACTTGCAAGAGTATTCAACTTGTCAAATAAGCAAACATCATACCATTATTTAAAAAGGGTTCGAGAAATAAGTAAGAAAATTACAGACCAGTGAGTTTAACGTCAGTAATTTGTAAATTATTAGAAAGGTTAATTAAAGACCATATGGTGGACTTCCTCGTTAAGCATAAATTATTAAATTCATCTCAACATGGATTCCTTAAAGCGAGGTCATGCTTAACAAATATGTTATGTTTTATGGAAGAAATCACTAAGTGGATAGACGTGGGATCGCCAGTAGATATTATCTACTTAGATTTTCAGAAAGCTTTTGACAAAGTGCCACATCAAAGATTACTACTTAAATTAAAAGCCCATGGTATCGGGGATAGCATAACTGACTGGATAGAACAATGGCTGACTGACAGAAGACAGCGAGTTGTAGTAGATGGAGAAGTTTCAAATTGGAAATCGGTTTTGAGTGGGGTACCTCAAGGATCAGTATTAGGACCTATATTATTCTTAATATATATCAATGACTTGGACGACAGTATAGCAAGTAACGTACTGAAATTTGCGGATGACACAAAACTGTTTAGAAAGGTCAATATTGATGGTGATAAACAACATTTACAAAGCGATGTAGACATATTAGTGAAATGGTCTGAGAAATGGCAGATGCTGTTCAATTTTGGGAAATGTAAATGCCTACATACAGGACATGGGAACGTGAATGTAAACTATAAATTCAGAGCAGTGTGGTATTGCAGCTTCAAAGGGTAATCAAATTGTTGGATTGATTAGAAGAAATATAACATACAAGGGAAAAAAGTTAATTATACCTCTTTATAAAGCAATAGTTAGATCTCATTTAGAATACTGTATACAAGCATGGAGACCATATCGTAAGAATGATATAGATACGCTTGAACGCATACAAAGGAGAGCAACTAAAATGATTCCAGAACTGAGAGACCTTAGTTATGAAGAACGCCTGAAAAAATGTGGTTTAACAACAACAAGGAGGTTAAGAGGAGATCAGATTAAAGTTTTTAAGATATTGAATGGGTATGAAAATATTGATAAAAATATGTTTTTCTCACTCAAGAAGGATAGCAAAACTAGAGGACATGAGGTAAAATTAGTAAAGGATCAATGTAGATTGGATATCAGGAAGCACTCGTTCTCCCAGAAGACAATAAACGAATGGAACACATTGTCTACAGATTGTGTAACTGCTAGCAACGTGAATATGTTTAAAAACAAGGTTGACACATATCTCAGGTGGGAGGGTTATAAGTAGATGAACATTGTTGGACTCTCGATAAGCCAATGGCTTCCTTGTCCACTTGCCCTGTAGGCCTTTGGCTTGGATGGCAAATCTTGTTAAATCAATGGCTAACACAAATCGCTCGTTAATACCATGGTGTTTGGTACACTGTCAAAACACTTAAATTGTTTATCTGGGTATGTATCTAAAGTAGTTTATTTAGTTTCATTTAATGTAATTTAGTCATGTTGAATAGGATGAACTATATTAATGTAATTATAATGATACAGTCAGTTTTAATATAAAGTGCCTCCTACTGAGTGGGTTGCGGTCACGGTTCGTTGTAGTGAATGTGTATACATGTAATTTTAATTTAATCGCATTACTGTTATTACGTGCAAAATGTGCAAACAATTATTTTAATGTAGTTTCCGGTGTTTTATAACATAATTACACATGCATGGCTTTGTGTATTTTATTGGGACTGTATGTACAATCCAACTGAAAAGTTGCCAATAATAAACTGATTCTGATTCTGATAAGCAAAACTAAATGTACGTTATTTCAAAACATCCAAAGTCAAGTTCGCAATCGAGTGGACAGTGTGCTACATGGTACTAAATATAAAATTGTTATCACTTAAAATTTCTAGGTATCTGGTATTCCTGTTTGAGCATCAATGATAGTTTCTAATGAATAATTTTCTTAATTATACTAATATACCATGCTAAATTGGAATATGTACTAATTTTATATACAAAACATATATATGATTTATTTTTTACATCATCTATACAAACATGCATAATAATATTGTATAGGATTTATGGCGTCCAGTTGCCCCAACTATTTTGGTTTTTACTAGCGTCCTGGCATTCGTTGTTGTAACATGTACTTTGTTTTTTTGTATTATGAATGCCAAATAAAACCAATAAAACAAAAAAAAAATTCCAATTTGTACTTACTATGCTGCGATACGTGTGAGCCAGGGTCTTGGGCAGCGTACACGGCTGTGGATGAGCCAGGGTCTTGGGCAGCGTACACGGCTGTTGGTGAGCCAGGGTCTTGGGCAGCGTAAACGGCTGTGGATGAGCCAGGGTCTTGGGCAGCGTACACAGCTGTTGGTGAGCCAGGGTCTTGGGCAGCGTACACGGCTGTGAGTGATGCAAGGCCTTGGGCGGCGTACACGGCTCTTGTCGAGCCAGGGTCTTTGGCAGCGTACATGGTTGTGGATGTGTCAGGGTCTTTGGCAGCATACATGGCTGTGGAAGAGCCAGGGTCTTGGGCAGCGTACACGGCTGTGGTTGAGCCAGGGTCTTTGGCACCGTACACGGGTGTGGATGAGCCAGGGTCTTGGGCAGCGTACACGGCTGTGGAGCAGCCAGGGTCTTGGGCATCGTACACGGCTGTGGATGAGCCAGGGTCTTGGGCAGCGTACACGGCAGTGGATGATGCAGTGCGTTGGACAGCGTACACGGCTTTGTATGAGCCAGGGCCGTGGGCGTCGCACACGGCGGCGATCAACACATAGCGCAACAACATTCTCACTGGCAGCGTAGGCATGACGACCTGATGGCAATCCATCCGCATGACAAAATATAGTGTTCGGTGATCATAATATTTGATGTGACTGACAGTTACGGAGTGGGCTGTTCTATTAATTATTGAAGTGTTGTTAAAATGTTACCTGGCATGTTATGAACTGTCATAGAAACTGCCGTTAGTGGAAGCTTCCAGAATCGACCATTTATTTAGTGTTATTAGCTGGATTGCATAACCTTCGCGTGCACAAATCATTCTGAATAATAAGAACAAGGTTCTTGAAAAGCTTTCTTACTGCCCTTCCAAAAAACACATTGATGCAAAGTAGTGTTGTTCCAATAAACCGATTTCGTCGACTTATTGGTTTATGAGACCTCGATTTTAGAATAAATTCATGTTGAGTTTAATTCTCTGTCGATCCTTGACTTACGTGTCCAATATCATGACCTGATAGTTAGTACAACATGATAGGAAGTGAGAAGACTTATGAATTACTTACCCCTTCTCCCAGTTACTGGCCATTGAAAATCTTCGAATTATTATGTTGATAATGGCGTCGACAAAGTATGGCGTGGAAAGGAAAGACTGCAATCACTTTCTCGAATCATGTCGGCCGTTAACGACGTGGCAGGGAAATAACGAACTAACGAGATAATTGGACGCCAATCTACTTGACGCAGCGCCGCTGCCAATTAACTGAGTCCGCCGAGCGAGCGTGCCACGCATATCTTTGTGCATACCTCGACATGGTGAAGCCGGAAATTAAACAAGAAACAACACACATTTGTGTCTCTTTCATTATTATATGTATATATATATATATATATATATATATATATATATATATATATATATATATATATATATATTTATATATATGCTGTGGTGTTTACTGTGGTGTGGTGTTTACACATGTCTGTGTGATGTGCCTAGTGCTGTAGTGTAGTGTGTAGTATGTAGTGTATGCTTCATACTCTCGCTTTCAGCTACAGCCGCCACACATCTTGTAGTGAAAAGGGAGCCGAGTGCGTAAGTCTCCCCTGCTGGAACATAGCCTCTCCATAGACCAGACTCTAGCACATCCTCCTCGTGGTACACTGCGGATACTGGGCACCTTGCGGCCCCAGGCGAATGTGCTAGGGATCTCGGAGCAGGATGGAGCCTTAAAGGTGCAGTGTGCAGGGCCCACTACCATGTGGACACGTCCCGGTGCTGCACCATTCCGACCCCCAACTATGGGCAAATAGCACTGGGTAGATCACGCTCATGTGCCTTGATAGGCAGGTGATCTAGGAGAAGCAGGTCAGCCAGGGCAGCGCTGCTGAGTGGCTAAGATGTCCCAAATATAATGATGGTACAAATATTGTCGAGCGAGAGGGCTACCGCATCCGGGGTAACCGACGCGCCGTCTACCTTGGCTGCGGCGAGAAGACAGCGAAGACCAAAGGGATCGTCAGGTCGGCAGCGATCCAGATGTGAAGTCCGGCTAGGTAGTCTGAACGTGGGGACGATGAGCGGGAAAGGAGTAGAGGTGGTGGAAATGATGGAAAGAAGGACACTGGGAGTATTATGCATCCAGGAGACTAAGTGGAAGGGAGACAGAACAAGGACGATGATGGGAGGGTACAAGCTACTGCACGCAGGAGGAGATGGAAGAAGTAACGGAGAGGGCATCATTGTATCCGAAGAGATCAGTAAGACGGTGGTCAGAGTGGAAAGATGGAAGGGGCACATAGTGATGTCATGCTGATGATTAGGAAACAGATGATGTGTGTTATGTATGTGTATGGGCCACAGACGGGAAGGATGGAGGCAGAGAAAGAGGAGTTCAGGGATGCTTTGGAGAGGATGATAGGATTGGTGGAGCTGGAGGTGATGTTGTGTATTGCGGGAGACTTCAATGCACATGTTGGGGTAGTGGAACCAGGTGAAGAGGAGAGCGTTGACATGTATGGGTGAGGAGCGAGGATTAGAGAGGGTCGAGCTCTGGTGGAGCTGATAGCGAGAAATGGGTTAGCTGTGGCTAGCTCTTTCTTCCAGAAGCGAGAGAGCCACACGATCACATACAGGAGTGAACAACACAATACAGGATTAGATCTAGTGATAGTCCGGAAGCAGCAGTTATGGAAGATTAAGGATTGTACAGCTGTGGCTGGAGAGCATGTCACGACACAGCACAAGCCAGTGGTGTTCGTTGTGTGTATGCAGAAGAAGAAACAAACTAAGACTGTGGGCCGCAGGACCATTAAACTGTGGAGGTGGAAAGACGACGTCGCTATTGAATACAAGGAGCGGGTGACGGTTAAGGAAAAAAAGGAAAAAGTACAAAGAAGCATTTGTGGGAGCTGCAGAGGAGCTATGTGGAACAACATCAGGAAAGGGCGGAATGTCAAGGAGTAGTAACCAAGGATGGTGGACAAGCGAGGTTGCAGAGGCAGTATGCGAAAAGAAGGAAGCCTGGAAAGAAATTGAGATGATCAAGGAGAGAGGAAATGAACCGGATGCAAGGATGATACACACATACGGGCAGAAGAAGAGCGCGGCAAAAAGAGCTGTTGATAAGGCGAGGAGAGATATGGAAGCATATGTATATAGTAAGCTAGATGAGGATGGTGGAAAGAAGATGATATACAAAATGGCCCGAGACAGGGATGAGAATAGTAAAGACGTGAAGGGTGGGACGGTGATGAAAGATAGAAATGGGAAGTTAGTGACAGAACAAGAGGCAGTGCTGAAGGTCTGGGAAAGCTACTTCAAGGAGCTACTGAACCAGGAAAGAAATAACAATGGTCTGGAATTACCATCATATGTAGAGGGGAAAGTGGAGTTATCTGATATTACGGATACAGAGATGCAAACCGGGATGAAAGGGATGAAGAAGGGAAAAGCACCTGGTATCGATGAGATGGGTGTGGAGATGGTAATGGCAGCGGGGGAGAGTGGAATCAGCTGGACAAAGAGGATGCTGAATACATGCATGAGGCAAGGTAAAGTACCAGAGGAATGGCGGACAGAGCTAATAGTCCCAATATGGAAGAAGAAGGGAGATGTGCAAGACCCAGGAAAATACCGAGGAATCACACTTCTAAGTCACATAATGAAGCTGTTAGAGAGGATCATGGATGTGAGGATCCGAAAGAAAGTAGAGCAAGAATTGGGTGAAGAACAACAAGGATTCAGAAAGGGCAGATGGACGACTGATGGAATGTTTGCATTAAGACAGCTGGTAGAGAAGAGGTTGGAGATGCAAGGGAGAATGGCAGTGGGAATTGTGGACCTGGAGAAGGCCTATGACACAGTCCCTAGAGAGATGGTGATGGCAACAGTGAGATGGATGGGAGTGCCAGAAGCAGAAGCCAGGATGGTGGAAGCAATGTATGAGAGAACAAAAGGAAGAGTTGTGGTTGGATCTGGGTTGTCAGAAGAGTTTTTAGTTAATATCGGTTTGAGGCAAGGAAGTGCCCTTAGCCCTTTACTGTTTATCATGGTGATGGAAATAATCAGCAGGTAGATCAGCACGATGGATATCCTCAGGAAGATGATGTATGCAGATGATCTGGCCATAATAGCAGAAAGCAAACAAGACCTACCGGAAGTGTTGGAGGAATGGAAGGGGGTGTTCGAGAAGCACGGACTACGAATGAGCCTAGAGAAGATAGAAGTGATGTGGGTTGGACACCAGAGAGAGGAGTTGAACATCAGGTTGGATGGTAAGGAGATCAAGCAAGTGGATGGCTTTGTGTACCTTGGAGGAATGGTTACGGAGGATGGGCAGTCAGCGGCAGAAGTGCGACGTCGGACACAAGCGGGAGCGAATACTTCGAGAAAGGTAGAGGGTGTCATGATTGACAGAAACATTTCAAAAAAGCTGAAAGGGAAAGTCCTGAGAACATGTGTTACACCAGTATGCCTGTATGGTCTGGAGACAGTGGCGTTGACCGGACAACAACAACAAAAGCTTCAAGTGTGTGAGAATAACTGGGTTCGGCGAATACAAGGACAAAGAGGGTGGACAGAAGAAGGATGAACGACCTAAGGAAAAAGGTTGGGATGCAATGCTGCCTAACAGGAAGATTGGTGAGAAGCAGGATGAGATGGGCAGGCTACTTGGTAAGAATGGATGCAAGCAAGCTAGCAAAGAGAGCAGAGGTGAAAAAAACATCAAGGACGCAGGAAAAGGGGAAGGCCACAGCTGAGATGGTAGGACTGGGTGAGGAGGGACATGAGAACATCGGGGGAGGATGAAAGATAGAGAGAGGGAACAGCCGATAGAAAACTATGGTAAGAAAGAACAGAAAGAGTGGCTCGACAATATTTTACCTGACCCTCACCCCTGTAGAGCAGGGAACAAGGAGGAAGAGCACACATATATATATAGTGACACTTGTCGATATAAAATATAAACAGTGATGTACATGTACAACATTTGGATTAATCGATCATAGATCGGTTAGATAAACCAATGATTGATGATGACAATGTCACCAATTCCCAACACCAATCCGAGGGCATGTGTTTGTGTATCAAGGTTACCAAATTAATACAACGTTAAGCCTATAAATGTTCATGTGTGTACACCAGAACGCATATAGGTTTATGATGAGGGAATCGTAATCTTGGAGACTTGGTGTAGTCTGGTCGCCCTTACCTAGTCGCGAGATAAATTATCGCACACAATACGGGTTTATGACAACGCTTGCAACTAATGACTAACATTAAGTAGATTGCTATAGATAAATGTAACATCAGTGCTATTTTATTTGAACATTACTGCACTATATGACTGAGAAAAACACTGCAAATTGCAATTTACTAATGCCCGCAGTTGATTTGACATTGATGGCACGTTGTTTTGCGAACAATTCGTCGTGTTCTTAAACTGACGTTCAGACTGAAAGGTCAGGTAATAATATCGACATAACTACATCGGTCGACAAAACGGGCACTTCGTTTAGGCATGATACCCCACAGACAGTTTTAAAACGAAAAGTAAAATTGGCACCTATGTTTTTTTTGTTTACTGGGTAAATTATATAATTTACCCAGTACACAAAAACAATATTATATAACACAAACACCGCCTTTGGCTAACAATTTGCACAGGATGACACGGCACACCACAATAGTAAGCATTACTGAGTTATGTAGCCCTTTCAACATAAACGTTCGGTTCTTCTGATTAATTTCTTATTTCGCGGTCTTTTCCAAGGCATACTGTAATTCAAGCTGCCACAATGATCGAATTATGGTATATATCTAAGCGGAAAACATATTCGTATATTTGTTATCAAAGACTTTGACGTAAGTACGAGTTGGACACCGTACAATGTCCCAGTATCATTCGTGACATTTTCTAAATTGCTTAAAAACGCGTAATACGATAATAAGGTATATTGCCGAGATCACACTCCCCAATAGTGACGCCACTCAGCATATCACCACTTCCACAACTGGATTATCAATTATTCAAAGTGGGCAGTTACGGAGTGGCATAGACTACTGCGTGGTTGGGCAACGAGAGTTTTGTTTACGTCAATGTAATTGTGCATTTGATTATAACATAGTTTCAAACAAAGGCGAACGTTATGTTGCTAACATTTTAAAGCAACACTATCCACAAATATATCCTGTTGAAATTGAGATATTTCTGAAGAAATTATATTATGAGTTTATCAAATGAAATAAAGATATGGGTAATATGCTCATCATATGTAAATTGTGGCATTGTTGGAATGGTGAGTGGCGCCACTGGTGGGGCGTTTGTGTCGAGACATGCATCACGGTGACGTCATTCGAAACTGTACCCAAATGTAGAGTGACGTCACAATGGTCATATATTATACCTATTTCCTCATTAACATAATCTTCTTCCTTCTTCTAGTTCCTCCTATCATTTCGTTCTTCTTCATTCAATACAGCACACAACTATATATTAGACGCATGTGAGGTTATACTATAATATATTTTATTTTCGAGCTGAGAGTTCTGGTACGTGACAGCGGGTGATGTAGCGTGTGTTAGTGTCTATATTAGTTATAATGTAGAAACTACATTGGTACATCTTTGAAGGAATATATTATTTCATTCTATGTGATTACGCTGACAGGAAGACAAGGCACTTTATAAACGTCTATATTGACTGTAGGCAAATAAATGAGGCGTGGTGTTGTGGAGAGACCACTCTATTTTCCGTGTCTGTACTCGCATCATTGTCAGTATTGATTGACTGATGCGTTGTGTTGTGAACGGACTCTGTTACTGACACTCTGTTGTCTGCATCCGGAAAAGTAAGCGTTGGTGAAATACAAAATATGTGCTCAACAATAGTAGCTGCTTTAGAGGATAAGAAATATAATAATCTTAATTTATGTCCCGTCCCATCGAGTCAGATGGCTCAAAATAAGAATTTCGTGACAGGCAGATAGAGCAAAACACGCAGTACACTGTTCCTATTAACAATTGAGCTTCATAATTATACAAATGATCCACATAAAAGTAGGGCTATGCATGGTACTCACGGGAAACTGAGACAAGAATGCATGCAATAAGCTAACACGATTACAGTAGTGACACATATGTGTTGCATTAGGGCGCTATATGATAAACACATCTGACGTAACAGGCTTTGCAGCCATGTCAGGCGGTGTGCTGCTATCACTCGAGCTGAACGGCCAGCAAATATAAAGAGTGCGTTCGGGATTTAACAAACGTTCAGGCACAACAGAGGTTCTCCAATACGCTAGCCATCATACAGTATGACCAGTTGTCACCATATGTATCGAAAGCCTGAGAAAACGACTTAGGTGACGGAGAGATAACTTTCACCTCATCAGCATGTTGCGCCATCTACCGGTCACCTGACCTGTAATAACTAAATCTTTAACATTATTAACAAATCACGTATTAACCACATGAGTATTCCCAAATAAATAAAACATTGCTAAGGTAATTCCAATTTATAAAAAAGGCGAGCCTACTATATTTTATAATTATAGACCCATATCTCTTCTACCTGCTATCTCCAAAGTATTTGAATTTTTTTATCAATTGTCAACTTATTTAAAAAACTCCAAACGTTTCTTTGTTTGACCTTAAATATGGTGTTCGACCCAAGCATTCAACGGAATATGCTGCACTGGAATTAATATATAGGATTATAACCCAAATGGATTAAATACCCATAAACATATATTTGGACCTTTCTAAAGTATTCGATACCATTGACCATTTAATTTAAATTGACAAATTAAAATATTATGGTATAAATGGTACAAATCTGAACTTTCTCGGTAGCTACCTAAATAACCGTAAACAATATACTGAAATTTATCATATAAAATCAAACATGTTACCAATAACAACTGGCATACCACAGGGCTCAATCCTAGGACCTCTGTTATTTATTATATATATATATATATATATATATATATATATATATAACATATATATATATATATATATATATATATATACATATATATATATATATATATATATATATATATATATATATATATATATATATATATATATATATATATATATATATATATATATATATATATATATCAATGATTTTGCACAAGCCAGTAACATTTTAATTTCATCATTTATGCTGATGACACACAAACTTATCAAGTACTTTTAATGATAACATACAAAATGACAATGTAGAATCTTTAATAAATGATGACGTTTTTAAAAATAAATGAATGGCTAAAAATAAATAAATGATCATTAAACATTGCAAAATCTAAATATATGACATTCCAAAGGACAAATAAAAATTACTTACTCTGAAGATATATATAATATAAATATTGAACAAGTTAAGGAATGTAATGTCTTAGGTTTAATTATTAATACAAATCTGAACTGGAAAAGACATACTGAAATAATTTCAAACGCATGTTCTAAACAGATTGGTATTTTAAATAAATTAAAACATGTGTTATCACAGCAAATTAAAACGTTATCAAATAATTCATTAATTGTACCACACATTAATTATTGCATCATGACTTTGAGTTTTGAAACAAATAGAATAATACAACTTCAAAGGAAAGCATTGAGAATTATTACCTTAATTATAATCCCACACAGAGTCACTCCATAAAAAAAACTCAGCATGTTAAAAGCAGATGACATGCTTAAATTACAACAATTAACATTTTATTATAAATATTTACATAAAAATTTACCAGTTTATTTACTGGAGGATAATCTTCAACGATGACATACATAATTATTATACACGAATCAAGAATGAAATATATGCTTATAAAACTAAACACGAATTTGCAAAGAAATGTCTTCGGCATAATTTACCATTTTTACTTAATAATATTCCCACTATAGTTAAGGAAAAGCTTAATACACACAGCTTACAAGGATTTGCTCAGTATACAAAACTTCATTTTTTACAAAATTATCAAGATTCATGCACAAGGCAAAATTGCTATATATGTATGCAACATTAAACAATACAACCACCTGTCACCTTATACTAAAAGGCGCCTAAACTGCAAACACACATAATCAAGCGAGAATAGTAATACATGAACACGCACATGCACACGCACATGCACAAGAACAAGCACATGCACGAGCACACTCATACACACACACAATCAGAGATGATATTATTATTATGTTTTTTTTCTCTCTTCTTCTATTCTCGGACGAATTATATATGTTTGACCAACTGATTTAGTTTAACTTTATTTTGCAAGGTGGCTCCTCGATAGCGACAATCAAAGTCTTAGAAGAGTCTACTGACCCTATTTGTTTGTTTACCTTAATAAATACCATGTTTACTTACAACCATATACAACTGTATTATTTAAAATTATAATTTAACATGGATATATATGTATTATGTGAAACGTATGATGGGTCAAATAAAACATTTCTTCTTCGTCTTCTTCTTCCGTAGTAGCCCCATCCTACCAGTCCACCCTCATATCAGCCTATGCAACAGCTTCCTACAACCCTTTGTAGAACCATCCTACACACCAGCCTACCTATTGTTTACTTGTTCTAATCTAAAACTTTGCAAGGAATCTACTTTGTTCTAATCTAGAACTGTGCATGCATAATGTTAATCTGATTAATACGATATGAACGATGTTTAACAGTAATTAACAGCGAAACTTATTTTATTGATTCATTATTCCGATCACGGAATCGATCACAATCTTGTGTGATCGATCATTTTCGATAACTTTCGTGTTGAATTTCATTCCCTGTATTTCCATGACATATGTCCGAAATTGTGGCATGATAATTAGTATAAACATGACAGGAAGTGAGAAGACTTCAGATTGGCTATCCTGCCCCCTTCTCCAATTACTGGCCAATGAAAATGTGCCTATTATTATGTTGATAATGGCATCAACAAATTCGGGCGTGGAAAGGAATGATTGAAGTTTCGATTCCCGTCGGCGGTTAGCGGCGTGGCAGGGAAAGAACGAAACAACGAAATAATTCGATGCGAGTCTGTTTGACGCAGCGCCACTGTCAATGATCCGGGTCCGGCGAGCGAGCGTGCCATGCATATCTACGTCCACAGGACGACATTCCGAAACCGCAAAAAAAACATTTTTGTTTCTATTTCATTGATGGATATTGTTATAGGTCGGTCTACTAATAGAAACAGTGATGTATGCAAAAACAACTTTGGATTATTCAATCATCGATCGGTCGATAGCCATACCAATGATCGATCATACAAATGTAAAAAAATCCCCAACATTAGTTCAAGGGCATGTGTCTGTGTTTCAAGGTTAGCAAATAAATACAACGTTCACATGCCTAACACCAGGTCGCACACAGGTCTCTGATGAGGGAATATATAACATTCGTAATCCGGGAGACGTGGGTATACGGGTGTAATTCTTACCTAGACGCGGGACAATTTTTTCGAACAGGATACGATTTTATGATGACAAAATATGCAACTGATGAAACTGACATTGATTAACGTAACACTAATGCGCACTTTATTTGAACTTTACTGTACTATTCGAACGAAAAAACAGCACTTTGCGAATTACAATTTATTAATGTCCACAGTTGATTTGACATTGATGGCACGTTATTTTGCGTACAGTTCTCCTATTTGGTGTATCAAGCACACCACAAGCTATACTGACGCTCAATGTCAATGGTGTTATCAATCTAATGATATAACGACAATGTTGCACCGTGGCATTTAAAACACCGCAAGTTAGAACAACGCCGTTCACTTAGGCAGCACAACTTCGTAAATGGGCAATAGACAAAGGAAGTGTCACAATGCAATACGGAACGAATGGTGATGTACTATTGGTCATAATATCATTCCTCTCAACTTTCACGCATAAGCCGTTAGAATCACGGTTTTGTTCTGTGAGCAGCCAGATGTTGAACCGAGATGCGAGTTTTGCAACAGGTAGGAATATAATGTGCTCCTTCCTCCTTTCATACCCCGCAGATCCGTAGAACCACATATTCCCATGTATTCGGATACAGGTCCTACGGGGGAGTGTCGTGCAAGGACACGTGTTTGTGTGTCAAGATCGCACACAAGTCTCTGATGAAGGAATGCATAACATTAATAATCCGGGACACGTGGGTGTAGGGGTATCGATCTTACCTAGACGCGGGATAAATTATTCGAACAGGATGAAACATGCAATAGTGGCCACAATTAAGTACATTGCTGTAGATTAACGTAGCACTAATGCGAACTTTATTTGCATTTTACTGAACTATATGAGAAAAGCACTTTGTAAATTGCAATTTATTAATGTCCACAGTCGAAATGACATTAATGGCACGCTGTTTTACGTACAGTTCTCCGATTTCGTTTGTCATGAAAACAACAAGCTATACTGGCGCACGGGGCCAATGGTGGAACAAACAGAATGATAGAATGACAATGTTGCACCATGGCATTTAACGCATTGCATGCTAAAATATTAATGCAGGACATTAATGCAGGATGAAATGTATCAAAGTGGAAGTGTCACAATGAAATATGGAACGTTGAGTAATGTTGGTCATACTATCATTCGTCTCTGCTCGAATCCTATTAGATCAATTGCAGATATCGGTCGTGTTCCTACAGCAGGGGAACGCGTTCACTTGATCATAATTATTACTAGTGTTGCTTTCCATAGCAGCAACCTTTCGTGACGATCACGTCGTGCGCGCGTGACTGCGTGTGCTCGTGTGATTGCGTGCCTGTGTGCATGTGTATATGCGTGTTAATAAATATGTTTTCTCGAAAAGGTCAATAGTAGGGAAACGTGATTATATAGTGTCCCTAACATATATGGTGAACCAACGCATTCATTATGCAATTCTACTACGGGCGTTTCGTGCTCAACGCGGACTAGAATCCGGTTACATAACTAACCTACCCCACGATCAACAAGCTACTCGTGTGTCGCGTTCCGATACAAACAATGATTTGTATGTGCCGCCATCTCGTAGCCAATACGGTGACAAAACTTTCTCGGTTTCAGCTCCACGACTGTGAACTGCAATTCCACACGAGACGAAGACAATTTCTTGCCTAGTGATTTTAAAAGACTCCTAAAAACGCATCTCTCCCGGGTTGCATACGCATCTTAAACACCACCTATTTATATTTTTATTTATTTTGTTTTTTGATATTTAATTATATTTAATATTAAACATTTTATATTATTATCTTTACATGTTTTTATGTAAATTTTACAGCATTTTGTTTTTTACTTATTTATTAATTATTATCATATATTTAAAATAAATATATTCTATATAACTTATTCCTTTAATATGATGTATTATCTTCTATTTAAATTAATTTATCATTATTTACAAAACTTATCAATGTTTAGCATATAAATGTATTTTAAGCGCCTCCGAATATATTTATGTAGATTTATGGCGCTACACAAATGTTCTTATATTATATTATATGGTTGGGGCTCCCCAAAATACGATAGTTCTAAAATATGATGTATTTGCTCGATTACAGCGAGAAAAATGTGGCATAACAAATGAAGCTAGCTGGGAATATTTATATGTATATATATATATATATATATATATATATATATATATATATATATATATATATATATATATATATATATATATTATTATATATATATATATATATATATATATATATATATATATATATATATATATATATATTAGTAGTAGTAGTAGTAGTAGTAGTAGTAGTAGTAGTAGTAGTAGTAGTAGTAGTAGTACTACTACTTCTACTACTTCTACTACTAGTAGTAGTAGTAGTAAGAAGAAGAATCGGTTTATTATTGGCAAATGTTCAGTTTGGAGTGTACATGCCGTCACGATAAAATACACAAAGAGATGCATGCATAATTATTTTACGAAACGCAGAGGAAATTACGTTAAAATAATTATCACACATTTTGTACATAATAATAGTAATTCAACTAAACTAACTACGTCACGTCTAGATGCACATGGGTTCACACAGTCACATATATTTCTAGCCACCCACTAAACATTCTAGACACAGCGCAAGGATGACAGTCTTCAAATAAGGCCATATTCTTGTTCAAAAATAATTGTTCAAGGAGCGTGCACAACATTACCAAAAGCATACCGTCTCAAAATAACCGGCACTTCTTTCGTATGATATGAATCCGGAAATTAAACAATGATCCGTCTCCACAATTGTCAACGATTTATATTTCTTTCTTTATTTGTATTATTGTAGAAATCCCAAATTTTAAGGAATAAACTCCACATGATAGGAATAAACTCCTGTGCTTTACAGTTCTCCAGGTCGACCATCAGTCGACGCAATCGAGGGCCATTGTAGGCGCTGACATCACTCTGCTTTGCCGCTGCGACGTAGGTAAACCGGTCGCGACATTGCTTTGGTTTCGACAACGTGCCGATCACCTCGGTTCTCAAAACATGGGCGAAAAGTCATGGCCGACCCTCGCCGAACTGCGAGTGCGGATGTTGCACGGATGTTTGCATTAAACCAATATGGTCGCATCGCTTTCATGTGTTAGGCATTGATGGCATGCATTGATTATTGATCACTTAACCGACTAGGTTTCACGCTAGAGGTAATATTTTATAAATTAAGTTAGATTGTGTTTAATCATCATTGTGCCTCTATTTGGTAGATCCGCCCAGAACTAGCAAAACTGTGTTTGATGCCTTCAAAGAGAGACTTTTCCTGTCACGCCAGTGGAAACCCTGTCTTCATTTATCTGGCTCTGGCTTGCCGCTGACGGGAAACGCAAGGTCGTCAGTACCAACCAATACATTGACATGAAATCACTTCCGATTCGAGGTTTCTTCCGCTTCCGATGCATAGTGTCGAATGTGATTAGCAAAACGCGACATACGAGCGTCTTGGAAATTCAGATGTTTCAAGTAAGGTTTACCAATTGGGTCATAAACAACCAGCATAGAAGACATAATTTTAGCACGGTTTAACTTTCTTTTCTTCTGTTCTGTTCTCCATGATACGCACATTGTAGAAATATTTTCTGCAGGGAGTCATATAGCAAACACGTGGGCCGTACGATACCAATTTACTAATTTTCCTTACCAGAAATATATAACAATAATGCAAAAGTAATGAAGATAATAATAATGAGATCAAAACAATTAATGAATATCCGAATTTGGTAGATGCGGACACGTATGTATGTATGTATGTATATATGTATGTATGTATGTATGTATGTATGTATGTATGTATGTATGCATGTATGCATGTACGTATGTGTGTATGTATGTATGTCTGTGTGCCTGGCTGTCTGTCTGCCTATCTGTCTGTATGGATGTGGTTATGTATGTGTTTGCATGTAGGTTTGTGCGTGTGCATGTCGTTGTATGTGGTAGTGTTGTTGTATTCGTGCATATGACACCATGTAACGTTCTTCAGTGACACAGTTCAATACGACTAGGAGACAGCGGTACCTAGCAAAGAATTTGACTGCAAGCAACGGGACGACGGTGCCTATGGGGGCTGCTGTCGTACATTCTACCGGTGTCTCACACATCGCAACTTTCGAGTCCACGTATCCAATAGGCACAATGGTCGCTGCGGCAGGTCAGTCGGTGGCGCCATCTACCTGAACATTTTGCATTAATTTCCTCACTTTCCCTGCGTGTTCTTCCTAACAATTAGGATATATTGGTTTATTTACAATCGACATACGATTTGTTAAGTGCCAATGAACCTATTGTTGATGGTGTTATGCAAAACTAGATTCGGCTGCAGAATGTGGCACCGTAAGGTACATCGAGTAACACAATAGGAAATACAATAACAGGTCATGTCACTGGATTTCCTTTGGAAAGCAATATTGCCAAAGGTATGGGTATTATTCTACGTCAGAAATCCACATTTAATTGAGAGAAAAGGGTTTACGTTTGTGTATATATGTCTTCACAAAATATCTGATGAGCTGTGGCAGTGTTGCACACTATTTGATAAATTTAGATTTATATTTAAATTTGTCCTATTTTCCCCCTGTGTTTCTTCCTTAGATTATAATATCATGGACATTATATGTACATCTCTTTAATTGGCAGTAACCACATTTTGGATGTTTATATGCAAAATTTAATTAAGCGGCAGGAAATGGCACCGAATAGCAACAATGACAAAATGTCGTTTGGTGAATTACCGTTTGGAAGCAATATCAAAAACGTATGAATATTATTCCCAGTAGCTAACCCTAATTTCATTTGGCAAAAAACATATATCATATATCGCATGCCTGCGTCTTGTGTCAGTACATTGATACTCGCTAATATATCATTACCATTATAAACTGACGTGTAGCCTGAGTTTGTTTCTGTAGATATCCGTAATTACTAAAACATGTGTGAGTAAAATGGCATCTTATTTTTTTAGCACATATTAATAATAAGCATGGGATGCCGAAGCGCCCCTAGCGAAAATAACCCTCCGGTGGTAACAGCGAGTTGTACTCTAGTGACATACATCGAATAGAAAGGTTAAGCCAAATGTTACAGCACATGTCAAAGGGTACTGACCATATGTACATTGATGTAAAACAGAAAGGCTGGGGTACATTGCCCCTCCCACCACAATGAACATTGCTATACATATTGTATGTAAATACACAACACATACTTTGAATGATGCACATGCAGAGAGGGAAGGTTAATTGTGTCCATCGAAGTAGTACTCAGGTAAGGACCTCATAACTAAGTACCCGCACTAAAACCCCGTGTACACACCTGGAAATTCAGCGAAGTGGGAAAAGCATTTAATGCAAAACATCATGTACCAATCTGGACAGAGAAAAGCGTTAATAAATTCAAAAACCTCTGTGAACTACTTCTATACAATTGGTGTTTCAGAGTGAATCTACGCATGTACACAATGTTACATATTAGAAAGAAAGAAAACATGTCATGTCATGTTAGGGAGAGTGGGTTGCATTTCAAATGCCAACAACATTGTGGTCGTTAACTTGGTGAGTGCACAGAACAACTGAACTGTCTCAAAAACCCGCTGCATCTCTCTCAAATTGAAGTGTTTAAGACGTTGAATGGGTATGGAAATATTTATAGAAATACTTTTTGTCACTCAGATAGTAGAACTTGGACATGAGTACATTAGTAATGGATTAATGCAGATTGGTTATTAGTTCTCACAAAGGACAATCAATGAATGGAACAAGTTATTTACATATTCTGTAACCACTAGCAGCGTGCATATGTTTAAAAACAATGTTAACACATACAGGGCGTCGGGTTATATATCGATTAAAAATGTTGGACTATCGATTAGCCAATGGCTTCCTTGACCACTTGGCATGTGGACCTTTGCCTCGGATGGCAATTTTGTTAAATCAGTTTCGACCAATCACCGGCCGGATAACGTGCACATGACCCCATTGGTCCTGAAAACCCAATCAGCGCCTCATAGCCATTAACAATCTAAACGGCAGGGCCTGCATAGCTAATACGGGAGGGGGCGCCACCAATTCTTGTCTGCACCACCCGGCCGGCCTCGCAATGACTGCGCTCGCAAATTTCATCGTTTGGATAAAATTGCATATTCGTATTTACGTGGTCACACAATGTCACAACGAAACCGTCTCCCGTAAGCTTTTCATATTATTATAAAGACAAGTGTGTCCGCTTTCTCTCAGGAGACGTACTGCTAGCGCCCCATGCGGACTACGGATAAACTGCTATGGGAAAGCGGATGGAATATACGCAGACGTGGATCGCTGACCTTGCTTGCGTGCGGCGAAGGTCATTAACACACATATGTACCACACTGTTAAAGTCCGTATTTAAATTCTGCATAGAGCCACATAAAGCCGTACAACATTTCTCCTTAGTTAACCGGCCTGTTACAATCCTACACCGATCGACTGGCGCCATCTATGAGGCTACAAAATATACCCACATAAAATAAAGTCCGCTAGCCTCATCATGACTTGCTCTACCACCGCTATAACTCTGTTATTCTCTTAACACTGACCCGATTTGAGTGGAGGGGTTCGCACTTATTGTAATAAATATGTTTTTGTTTTTAATTCAGGTTTGCGTTTGGGCGAAAAATTCCTAATGTTTGTCAATAAGTCTTTTAATTTCAATTGCGCACAATTGTTAATATAATTCCATGTTGAAATTGTACTGGAAACACAAGAATGTTCGACTTTTTATGTAACTATTTTACATATGTGGGGTGTACAAATGATCAATAAATCGTAAAGAAAAATGGCATCGCTCAACTTACCAATCTTTTATACCACTTCGCCAACCGACCGTTTTGCTTGCATGTTGCACGTTTCCTCACATTGCATGTTTTGTGTTCAATGAAGCCGTTCAGGTTTGTGATTAGCCGAAGAACATTGCGCCAAAGTGCTGTGACATGTGTTACCTGTGCAGTTCAACCAACGCACACAGAACATTTCGCAGATTTCGCCATAACGTTGAGCGTTTTGATGTACACAAAACAAGCCAGAAAGGCAACGTAAAACACAGCATTTGTATATCATTTAACATTTGGTACGATTCAGAAGTAATCACGCGAAGAAGGAAATACTTCTACGCTATACTTCGGCTAACGTAACAAAAAGCTCAGAGCAACACATCGCATAGAGTAATGCATTTACACTTCCCAAAATGTAATAACATTTACCATTTTTCTGAGCATTTAACTACTTTAACTAGATCATCCTGTAAACTTTGTTTATGTGTAACATTAATAACCTTTCTGAATACTTTGTGTCATTTGGAAATGTCAGTACTTTGCTAGATATGTCATCTTCCAAATCATTTATATATATATATATATATATATATATATATATATATATATATATATATATATATATATATATATATATATATATATATATATATTAAAAACAGTATAGGGTCTAATACTGATCCCTGTGATACCCAACTCAAAACCGATTTCCAGTTTGAAATATCACCGTCTACTATTACTCTCTGTCTTCTGTGTGTAAGCCACTATTCTATCCAGTTGATTACATCATTACCTATACCACGGGCTTTTAGTTTAAGTAACAGTCTATAGTGTGGCACTTTATCGAAAGCTTTCTGAAAATCTAAGTAGACAACATCCACTGGTGACCCGTCATCTACCCACTGTGTGATTTCTTCCAAAAAACATAAGAGATTGGTTAGACATGACCTTGCTTTTAGGAACCCGTGTTGATGTGTATTTATTAATTTATGGTTTATAAGGAATTCCACCATGTGGTCTCTAATTGATGTTTCAAGTAATATACATGCAAATGGTGTTAAACGCACTGGTCTGTAATGTTCTGGCTTGTTCCTCGATCCCTTCTTAAACAGTGGCGTAATGTTTGCTTCTTTCCATCTGAAGGAACTATTCCTTCTTCTAGTGACAAGTTAAAAAATCTGCAAGTGATGTATTAATTTGCTCAACAATTTCCTTAAGCAGTGTTTTTGATAATAAATCAAGTCCAGGTGATTTATTATCCTTCATCTTCTTAATTTTCTTTGCTATAATTTCAGGAGTTACAACTAACTGCCCTAAATGTTCTGATTTACTGTCCTCAAATTTCGAAAATGGAACTGGAAGTGAGCTGATATCTTCTGTGGTAAAAACTGAGCTGAAATACTCAGGACCTCTTCCATTTGAAACCTTTCTGAAATTATGTTTCCACTCTTGTTGTCCAGTGATGCGACCTTATCTCGAACTTACTGTTTACTCATTAAATAAGCATAGACACTCTTGCTATCATTTTTTATATTACCTGCCAATTTTTTTCAAAGGTTCTTTAAAATGTTCTAATTTAATTTGAAGCTAGGTTAAGTGCCTCTATGTAATTTGCATAGTCTTTATCATTTCTGGTGCCAAGAAAATATTTTGACAAGCGTTTCCTTCTACGCCGTTTTCCTTGTTTTTCAAGGGGACACATTTATCGACGATACTCTCAATTTCATATTTTAGAATATTCCAACATTCAATTGCAGTCTTATTCATCATCATTATATTTTAATCTAGCGTTGCTAAGCATTTTCTCATATCTTTATAGTTACATTTGTGGAAGTTTCTCATACACGTTTTTTTTTATTTTTACTTTCTGATTTTACATTTTTGGCAAAATATATTTGATTGTGGTCACAGTTACCCAATGGTTCATGTATTTTTACATTGTCCACGAATTCGTTTTGTGATGACAAAACTACATCTAATACATTATCTCCCCTGGTTGGTTCTAGCACGTGCTTTGTAAGGAAGCTATCCTGAATTAAAAATATCAATTGTTGGTCATCAACGTCAGTGCTCTCTAGAGATTTAAATTTTATGTGTCCACGGTTAAAATATCCCATTATGATACATTCCCCTTTACTAACGTCCTTTATAGCATTTTGTACGTTTATGTTATCCTCTTCGACTATGTTTGGATTTCGGTAAACTAATTCCTTAAAGCGAGGTCATGCTTAACAAATATGTTATGTTTTTTGGAAGAAATCACTAAGTGGATAGACGTGGGATCGCCAGTAGATATTATCTACTTAGATTGTCAGAAAGCTTTTGACAAAGTGCCACATCAAAGATTACTACTTAAATTAAAAGCCCATGGTATCGGGGATAGCATAACTGAATGGATAGAACAATGGCTGACTGACAGAAGACAACGAGTTGTAGTAGATGGAGAAGTTTCAAATTGGAAATCGGTTTTGAGTGGGGTACCCCAAGGATCAGTATTAGGACCTACATTATGCTTAATCTATATCAATGACTTGGACGACATTATAACAAGTAACGAACTGAAATTTGCGGATGACACAAAACTGTTTAGAAAGGTTAATACTGATGGTGATAAACAACATTTACAAAACGATCTAGACGGATTAGTGGAATGGCTTGAGAAATGGCAGATGCTGTTCAATTTTGGGAAATGTAAATGCCTACATACAGGACATGGGAACTTGAATGTAAACTATAAAATGGGAGATACTGTTCTGGGTAATACTGTAAAAGAAAAGGACTTAGAAGTTACAATAAGCGCTGATATGAAAGTTTCAGAGCAGTGTGGTATTGCAGCTTCAAAGGGTAATCAAATTCTTGGATTGATTAGAAGAAACATAACATACTAGGGAAAAAAGTTAATTATACCTCTTTATACAGCAATAGTTAGACCTCATTTAGAATACTGTATACAAGCATGGAGACCATATCGTAAGAAGGATATATATACGCTTGAACGCATACAAAGGAGAGCAACTAAAATGATTCCAGAACTTAGAGACCTTAGTTATGAAGAACGCCTGAAAGAATGTGGTTTAACAGCTCTAGAGACAAGGAGGTTAAGAGGAGATCAGATTGAAATTTTTAAGATATTGAATGCGTATGAAAATATTGATAGAAATATGTTTTTCTCACTCAAGAAGGATAGCAGAACTAGAGGACATTAGGTAAAATTAGTAAAGGATCAATGTAGATTGGACATCAGGAAGCACTCGTTCTCACAGAGGACAATAAATGAATGGAACAAATTGTCTACAGATTGTGTAACTGCTAGCAGCGTGAATATGTTTAAAAACAAGGTTGACACATATATCAGGAGGGCGGGTTATAAGTAGGTGAACATTGTTGGACTCTCCATAAGCCAATGACTTCCTTGTCCACTTGCCATCTGAGCCTTTGGCTTGGATGGCAAATATTGTTAAATCTTGTTAATCCAATAGTTAATTTTGAATTTCCTGAATCACTAAACAGCCTCATCACAATCTGCTTCCCTTTCTAATTTTATTTCATAAACCTGAATAGATTATTCAACATATAAAATACCTCCCCTTCCATTCTTCCTATTCGATCTCTCCTAAATATTACGTATCCTGTCAATACTAATATTCAGCATATGTTATGTCTGTGTTGGCCCATGATTAGGTAATACCAATTATGTGAGGGTCAATATCTTCTACCATAATGTTTAATTAGATTTTATTATTTGCTATACTCCTAGCATTTAAACACGCATTTATAACCTTTTTCAGACCTGTTTTTATGACTTTTTTTATTGGTTTGTCTGTACTAATGGCCTCTTATCATGCTTGAGGCATCTCTGTGTAACCCCCCTACGCTTCTAGTTTAAACAATGTTTACTACCAAAAATATTTGTTATGTACCCATGCCACTGTCTATTGCTGCTGCGAGCCCATCAGCAAATACTGCTGCCCCCTGTAAATATCAGCCCTTCCAACAAAACGTCCCCACAAATCCAACTTCCTCTTCCCTACATAGCTTCTGTACTAACAAACCACCAAGTCATATCCCATGTTTAAGACGCTATCGGTCTTCCTGACTATTGAGTCCCCTACAAACACCCTCGCACTCTTTCTCACCTCCTCTATCACTGCCTCAGAATAGCTCTTCCGATGTATTCCTTAATCACACTCTGTCCTGCAGCCATGTCACTTGGCAACCTGCTACCAGTGTCTCTATCACCCGTCAACATGTCACCTTTCCCTCCCGTCTGCTGGATAACTTTCGCTCCCATCACCTTCCCTCTTGACACTTTCCCTCCCGTCACTCTCACTCCCACCGCCTTAACTATCGTCTCCCCTCCCCACGTCTCCTTCGCTACTGTCTCCCCCACTCCCCTCTCCTTCTGTCCATTTATCTTCCCTCCCATTTCTTTAATTCCCGTCTCCTTCCGTCCTGTCTCCCTACGTCCCGTCTCCTTACCTCCTCTCAGCGTCCTCCCAAGCTGAGGTGAGCTCTCCCTAGCATCTCCCTCGTCGTCTTCCCCCCACTTTATCATCTAATGTTCCCCCACCGGAACCACTGGCACAACCCACCTGCTCCCTTCTCGCCATTGCCACAACGAGCAGCCTCAGCTCTTCCAACTCCATCTCAAGTTCCTCTATCTTCGTACATCCCCTACATTAAAAACTAAAACTATCCGCGTGAACCTCAGCCCAGGACTTCCCACACCCGGACTTGACGAAGTCCACCCAGTTGCTGCAAATGAATCATGGGCCAACATAGACATAACATATGCTGAATTAGCACTGACAGGATATGTAATGTTTAGGAAAGATCGAATAGGAAGAAGGGGAGGGGGAGTTATTTTATATGTTAAAGAATCTATTCAGGTTTATGAAATAAAACTAGAAAGGGAAGCAGATTGCGATGAAGCTGTTTGGTGCATTGTTTCAGGAAATTCAAAATTAACTATTGGATTAGTTTACCGAAGTCCAAACATAAACGAAGAGGACAACACAAAAATAAAAAAACGTTATAAAGGAAGTTAGTAAAGGGGAATGTATCATAATGGGAGATTTTAACCATGGACACATACAATGGAATTCTCTAGAGAGCACAGGGAGTGAGGACCAACAATTTCTATTTTAAATCCAGGATTGCTTTCATACCCAACACGTTTTAAAGATATTGAATGGGTATGAAAATGTTGATATAAATATGTTTTTCTCACTCAAGAAGGATAGCAGAACTAGAGGACATGAGGTAAAATTAGTAAAGGATCAATATAGATTGCACATCAGGAAGCACTCGTACTCACATAGGCCAATAACTGATTGGAACAAATTGTCTACAGATTGTGTAACTGCTAGCAGCGTGAATATGTTTAAAAACAAGGTTGACACATATCTCAGGAGGGCGGGTTATAAGTAGATGAACATTGTTGGACTCTCGATAAGCCAATGGCTTCCTTGTCCACTTGCCATCTGGGCCTTTGGCTTGGATGGCAAATCTTATTAAATCTTGTTAAATCTTGTACGTATTCCTAGGTCAAAAACAGAGCTACATCTCAACTCATATATATCTAGGACGAGTCGTCTGTGGAACTCCCTCGCAGCATCCGCTGTCTCTGTCTCTCAAAACATGACTGCATTCAATACAGGTGTGAATGCTTTTCCTATGGATCAAATGTTTTAAATCATATCGGCCTTAATCAGATCAAATGTTACTGTTTTCATCTTCTGAGGGTCATGGTGTTGAGCGTAGGTTAATAACTGGCTGAGAGATGTTGACCTGCAAATGAATAGCCTCGGGGCTCGGGGATACAGTAATGGTGAATGGCACGCCTAGTAAGTTTATGTATCTGGTAGGGCCTAGCGTTATTTCCTGGTTGCGATGACAACCAAATAAATATTTTATTTAAATGGCTTTCTTTTGTTGCATATATCCTTATTTTATATGTCGCGTTTAGTGCAATGTTGCAAATCTTATACTTTGTGCCTCTTTTCATATTTTGATGGTATCACCAGCCCCTGAATTTCAGTATAAAAAAACTTATAATCCAATATTTTGGCGACATTGTGTAGTTGAGCGTTTCTATGGAACAAGCGAGTCGGTTACGAAAGCAAGCAAAGGCAAATTAATGGAATAAAAAAATATTATAGTAAAGTACATAATTAATGTTTTGATTATGATTATTATTGTGTCGAAGTTGTACCCGGGGGTAATGCAAACAGCGCTTGGTGTCATGCAAACGTTCACGTTCACGTTCACGGGACAATAACCAATAATATAACAACATAAACTCTATAAATCTATATAATTATGATAAGTATGAATGCAGACTACATCACGAATCGGCAGTTTATGCCAGTAAGCTGTAGTTGGGCTCATTCGCTCACTCACTCACTCACTCACTCACTCACTCACTCACTCACTCACTCACTCACTCACTCACTCGCTCACTCACTCGCTCACTTACTCACAATCTTATTCACTCACTCACTCACTATATCACTCACTCACTCACTCACTCACTCACTCACTCAATCACTCAATCACTTGTTCACTCTCACTATATTATTCACTATTACGTATCCCGTAGACGATCAACACAATAATTCATTGTCGTTGCAGCTAAATTGCCCCTTGTACAATGTTATAATACGACGGTCACCTTTTTAACGACATGTAACGTTTCATCTGACACTATACGCATGTATTAGCCACGCACTTAGAGCAAACAAATACATTGTGTGATGCCGCAATTAAGTAATTCGATGTTATGGCGCATATGTTTTCTGTATTGACAGCTTTATTCGTTCATTAAGGGCTACACGGATATTTGATATTATCCTATGAAATGTAATATTCACCCATTTGCAAATTGCAGGCTATCAATCTCATATGCATATACAGGTTATTTGCTAGATTACAAACTGAAACGTATTAGCAGACGACAAGTACAACTTATCCATTATTTTGCACCTTAAATGTCCTTTCCAAACGAACTGTACGGCGATAATCTGTTTAACAATTTGGTTGTTTTGACGAGACGCGACTGTGTTCGAAGCCATCATAAGTTGCCACTATAGCAGGCATCATAATTAACAATTCCGATCACGTGAACGTGTTCACCTGAGGTAGGAACATGACCGATCTCTACAACTGTTCTAGTACCAAGATAAAGCGGTAATGAATCAAAACGTTTTGTCTTAGACTAAAAAACATGTATTAATAACGCAATTAGAGCAAACAAATAAAATTGTGTTATGACGCTGATGCATTTGACATGGACAGCTTTATTCGTTCATTAACGTTGGCAAATAAGCAGCCTTAAAAAACCGCTTTATAGAAATACCAAGAATACCAGTTACCCCTCGCAATCAGTTTCATAGACTTCACCAAAGCGTTCAACAGCATCCGCATACCCTCCATGTGGACAATCGTAATCACACATGGAATCCCACGAAACATTTTTTTCAGCAACCGAGAATATTTATGAACACTCGAGATGTTGTGTAAAGCAGAAGATGGCTACAGTTAGAGGTTCCATGCATTCTCCCCATCCCCCTCTGTCACAGCTTCACCAGAGGCCCGTTAGCCAGACCGTTTCAGTTTTCTCTAGTTTAGCCTGTTTCCACCCCCACGACGGGTTGAACTTTGGGGAGCTATAAGACAATAGCCCTTTGCGCCGTAATGTTCAGATTGGTGGATAGAACCACGTTGCGGGGGTCTAAGCCGATCATGAGCGGGACTTCCATCCTCGTGACAGACATTCGAAATTCACTACGCGAAAAGTTCACCAGTTCTCGATTAAATGTTCGATATAACATCAAATAATTTAATACTTTGTTTATTTAACCAAAACTACATATAAACGTTGCTCAAACGAGCTAGCATGTCGTAGTTATTACAAGGCAGGTATGACTTTTCGCAATATGAATTTGAAATAAGACGGGCCTCACATAGTAAGAGCCAAACTTCTATCAAGACAACACAAATCATACAAGGATCCGAATCCAGAGCTTGTCCTCAAAGACGTTTATGGGAACAGAATACCGAAGACAAGCTCAAGCCAGTGAGATGTCTTGCTGAGGCAGCCTCTCTTGATGCTCTTGAGCTTGTTAGATGTGAATGTAAAGGTTCGTAAAGAGGTATGGCGAACTGATCGTGTCACAATGTAAGAAGAAAGACAGAAAATAATTCGCTCCCATCTCTCACCTGTTTTATTGGCCAACTTCCCGTGTTTTGTAAAGTCCATCACCCACCAATGTCAGTCCAGGTTCTCACCTATTTTTGAGGCCAACGTCCCACCGTCATACACATAGTTAAAGGCTCCATTAAGGCATATAATTGGATCCCGCATGTTCTTAAACTGACTCATGCATTTCTCACTAGCGACACGGATCGGCATCGGAACTAATAACTTAATATTTAAAATTTACTAAACGCTTTACAGCAGAATCAATGTGCACCAAATAATGTATAATGAGTTAAGTTTATCGTCTAATGGTGGACGATATTGTCTGTACCCAAACGCGTCACGTGGCGTTACGGTTTTCACCAGTATTACGTCAACATTCCAATAGAAATGCCTGTCAGCTCCAAGTTCCCAACCGAAGATGCATATGTCTGTGATAATAATGTGTATCCTAAAATTTCGTAAACACTAACTACTATGTTATCCCTTCCGGAGGATGGACAATTTTGGAAGTATATATATAATGCATATGGACGTGGAAAACGTGTTTATTGTTCTGTTGATGGCATTTTATAAGGTTTCATGTTTATTCTGAAAACTTAGCAAGATTCTCGGCAAACTGTAAAAATAGGCGGGCCTGCGTGATAAATGTTACTTGGGAAAATAAAAAAAATAGTTATGGTCCCACATAAAATGTATTTATTTCAAAAACAAAAACCCTTAAGATTTTCAAAAACACGTTGCAATAACGGGCCTGCATACAATATTTTTTCCCATTTGGATAGTTCATTATTAGTCACTAGCTACACATAATTATCACCAGCGACAAATAGCACTCTCGCGGGTAATTGTTGCATTAGCATCAAGGACAGATTCCCTACAGATGGCGCGACGCGTTGTTGTCAATAACAACGTTGAGCGTCGGAGGAATAGGCCATACTGGTCGGCGTCAAATTCAAGCTACTTAATATAATATGCCGTTTTCACAAAAAAATAAGAAAAATTTTTGTGCAAGAGATGGATATACCAGTTCACTAACAGTGACTTCTTCGAATCAATGCAAACAAATTATTAGAAAAGTTATTTTGAGTGAAAAGTGGAACAATTTGAAAATTGAACGTCCAAACCGTGTCACTCGAGACGAGGACACCGGTTAAATTCAAGTTGCATCTATGAAAAGTAGTATTGACAATAAATGAAAGAAATGCATAAATGTCCCTTTAGTCGTTTGTTGTCTGCCATAGGTTTTTTGTATATTTTTTGCGATTAGTTGCATACATTTTAGGTGTAACTTTTAATTTATATTTTTTTGACAATTAAAGGGGTTAAATGACCACACTAATACGTTTTTGTGTTGTTTATCATAACGTCTTTAGGTATTTGTGATTAATATCTACTGGTGTGAAAACTATCAACGGATTTGACCTGATTTTATTGTATGTGCACTTGCAAATGCTCCAACTACACAGTTGAAAGAAGATTATTTTTAATCACTTCGTGCTTACTTTTCGAAACGGGGCTAGTTGTGTATTACCCCAAGAGGGTTAGTTGGACAGTTGTTGAACTAAGGCGAGTGTTCTTTTACTTCAAAATACATCAAGCAATTCATCTTTCCATGCACATTGAGGCACAAACGCAACACATTATCAGTTAGTTGCACTGGTTGCGATCGGCTTATATGTGAATATTAATCAAATATGTTGATTTATTAATTAATGCGTGTTGAGTTGTCAGTGACATGATGTGCGCATTACGTATATGTGTTGATTAAATTATTACGAAGTTTTAGTAGAAAGCATACGTAAATAATACAAATATTTAGCATTTACCCATTGTGACATAACGTACGCTACACCGCAGCTCAACTGACCCCACACCAAGTGCTAGTTGAAGCAATTTACCAACCATATTTGAATGAACAACATATAGTTAATTATGCATACTATATTAACTATATTGGTCTAAATGTATCAACTTATAATGATAATAGTTTACGCGAGTGAAATAATGTTGATTTAGAAATATGATTGTGTCCTAAATATACAAAAATAACTAAAAATCACCGACACTGCCTGCCTCTACAAGACAACGTTTGAATTTGGAGATGATTAAGACATGGTGGTTTCGATCTTTTTTTTAGATATATATATATATATATATATGTTTTAATTGAAATAAATGATGATTCCCATTAAATGACCACACAATAGATGGATATTTCTGCAGACTTATATTTGAGTAGGGTGTTCGAGAATAAGTAAACATTAATAACAGTCATTATTAATGAGTTGGAATTTAATTTTAATGCACGCACGCACGCACGCACGCACGCACGCACGCACGCACGCATACACGCATGCCCAATCTGCGAATAACAATCACAGTTTCTTCCAATTCTGCAAATAAGACTTAGTCTTGTCACAATAAGCAGGGCAGCTCTACGAATAACTATTTCTCTTTCAGTAATTAGCAAAGCTACTCTGCAAATAATTTGTTAACCGTTGAATAGCCTAGTCCTTCGAGTATTAGGAGCAGTTCGCCAGGAGGCGCTACAACTGCAATATTTCATCGAATATGCAGCGATTATGATTAGTGCATTATGCCAAATCACACATTTTACTTGGTGGCGCATATTATCGGTAATTTCCGCCTTTTACTGAATATCGTTTGAGACAAGGTCAGTGATTGGTCAACAGCTGAGCATCAACCACTTAGATTTCTTTCAGTGTAAACATATGTTGAATATGACTTTTACTTTACTTTTTGAATAAACAATGTCTTCATATGCCTTTAAATGCCATTGATACTAATTGAAGTCCATGGGCTGGGGACTTCGCAGTCGTTGACCGCTGGAACAAGGCTGGAAAAAAACGATCACGCCTATGAACCATCCAGTGGTTGACAGGTATGTAACATAATTCCATTATGAAGCCCCTAATGATTGAATAAAGCTGCCCATAAAATATATAACACTTAATTATGTAATTGCGGCATCACAAAGTGCTACTTGCTTGCATTAAAAGCGTAAATAAAGCATGTTTATTGTATCAGATAAAACGTGTTCATCCATTATCGCTGTATGATTGCATTAGAGCACATGTCGAAATCGGTCGTGTTGCTACTCGTTCATATAATTGGAATGATTAATAATGATGTTTGCTATAGCGGCAGCCTTTCATGATCTCGCGACAGTAGCATCTCGTCGAGACGATCAAGTCGTTAGATGGACGACCGTCGTAAATCTAATAAGCAAAGCGCAATTAGACTACATTTCATAACATAATGAATACATGCAAATATTCATACAAATAGGACAAAACATGATTATGTCAAATGATGCATTATATATGATATTCCATTATTAATAAACAATACTTCGAATCACATAAGGAACACAATTTTAATACATAGCTTACATGGATTTACTAGGTATGCCAAAACGTGCTATCAACAAAACTAGACAGAAGAGTGCTTTAAGCAAAATGTGTACATTTGTGAACATGCTTAATAATTAAATTATAAAAGTTTTTCATATTTCGTTACTTCTATTACTTCATGTATAAACTGTACTGTAATTAGTATGTCAGATGTAAACGTATATATTTGTCAGATTCTAAATTAAGTCAATTTATTTACCCTTTGAAATGTTGTCATCATGTAATGATAAAATAACTAAAATATATGTCAAATCTGTTTTGGAAATTATGCACATGTGTTATAATTATTTGTCGAAAGAGCTTCAGTAAGCTAAATGAACTTTGTTGAATATTATAATGCTGTGATGTCGTAATACTTTAATTGCATTAAATTTGTGTTGCATATTTTAGTTTACAATACATATAGTATTTGTTATTTATTGACGCATGTTACTTGAGCTGTAGATTTCCACTGTATTGACAACCGTACTGTTTAATATGTGGTTTAAAAATATAATTCCGATCCCGATTCCGATACAGCCGTAATGAATTAGGCATCTGCTTACACGATACCAAGATGGAAGTCAGTGTTCAGAGATATCTAGAAAAATCACGATGAATGGAGACGACTCATCGAGAGGGCGGAACAAAAAAAAGTTATGCGGCTTCCACCTCGCAAGACCCCAAGGTGGAAGGAGAAGAAATGGCGAGTATGTGGAATGCACAAAGTGCATGCGCTGCATGCATGAATGCGTGTGTGCGTGCGTGCGTGCGTGTGATTATGTACATGTGTATATGTGTGTGAATAAATAATTTGTCCGAACGGATCAACAATTGGGGGAAATGTGACTATATAGTGCCCCTTGTCTATATGTTTGGGGATCCCAAGAATCGGGTCATTCTAAAATGTGGTGTCTTTGCTCGAATACAGCGAGATAAATGTGGAAGAATAAATTATGCTTGCTGGGAATACCTTGAGTGAACTCGCCGAAGACCGAGCTGGATGGGAACACCAGGGATGAACTCTGGTGGGTCGTCGAAGACCGTGCTTGCTTGGAAAACCAGGGATGAACTCTGCTGGCTCGCCGAAGGCTGTGCTGGCTGGGAATACCAGGGATGAACTCTGCTGGCTCGCCGAAGGCCGTGCTGGCTGGGAATACCAGGGATGAACTCTGCTGGCTCGCCGAAGACCGTGCTTGCTTGGAATACCAGGGATGAACTCTGCTGGCTCGCCGAAGGCCGTGCTGGCTGGGAATAGCAGGGATGAACTCTGCTGGGTCGTCGAAGACCGTGCTGGCTGGGAACACCAGGAATGAACTATGTGGGCTCACCGAAGACCGTGCTGGCTAGGAATACCAGGAATGAACTATGCTGGGTCGCCAAAAACCGTGCTGGCTGGACGAGATGTGTTGTCTCCTAATGCGCCCAATTATTAATGATTAATTAAAGTAGGCAAATAGGCAGTGGCGTTTTACGACTTGTTATAAACATACGTTATGTTAACTGTTCATTAAGCAGAATATTTTGCAATTACCATCGCTACTTTGTATAAAAAGTTGCATGCAAAAATTGAACAACTGTACGTCTAATTACCTTATTATACGATTGGAGGGTAACACAGATGTGTCAACGACTAGACTAAAATGTATGTTGCGACAGTGATTACGTCATTATACTATGTTCTTGCCAAAGGTCTGGTTGAGACACGTATGCCACCAGAGGGTATTGTTTCTTTAATGAAGACACAATCTATGTTGCCAGTTTCGAGTGTATTGCAAAGACAGTTTCTATAACTTTACTATTATTTTACTAGCGTGTATTTGCTACTGTTCTTTAGACAATGTTTATTTCGGCCGCACAAAACACTGTCAGGGGTTCATCTACGATCCCCGTAAGGAGCACCATGGTGGAGAAAGTATTCTTATCAAACATAAGCATCACAACAAAACTTGCAACTTTCCGGTCGCAGATATGGAAAGCGATCTTGAATTAGTCAAATTAAATTTGACTTTGACAAACGCAAACGCCTGAAGTTATTTCGCGAACGTCGCAACACACGCTAGAGTAAAACTATTCTGGATAGAAAAACATATATCATTATCAGCAAAAGATCGGTTAGAGAGGACTATGATTGAATCACTATTCATCCATGGCTTCGAACCATCAGACTGTGAATCGAGAAAACACCGGTTCGATTCCACATTCTGTCGTTTCAAGCTTTAGCAATTTCTATCACTTGTTTAAGTTCATTCAGTAGTATAAATGAACACAAGGCTAAAGTCATTGGTGGATAATCGAACGGGTAGTCGTTGCGCAGTAATTGAAGTGTGACTGAATGCTTCCCAGAGAAGTTGAGTTGGTGTTGGAATGAACAGGTCTAACAGGTGGAGAAATGTAAAGCACCTCTACAGGTTCCTTTCTGTACCTTCCAAACACATACAGCATCACCAAACAAGAAGTCCGTATCTCAATCGCTTAATCAATTGGCCTGCACCAAACACTTCTGACCATAGAGATAAGACATAACTTTCAATGGCCTAGTGATGTCATAGGATCGGCCTCTCCAAAACAATTATGCAAATATATGAATGGAGGACATAGAAGACAAACATAATTGGATCGACGACATGGAGGAGTAGAAGGGACTGATCTTGACACAAGGCCGGTAGCCTACGAGGGCCCGAGTGGAGTGGAAAAGCGCTGTATGAAGAGCATCTGAGACTGCAAATATGCCCCAAAGTCAGCCGCAATCAATGTATATGTGAAGGCGAAGTAAGAAACATGTTCAGTGCAAACTCCTTCAACCGTGACGTATTTTCATTTGGACATAAACAAATTTATTTTACTTGATAATAAGCATAGATGAAATGTTTCCACCGTCTTCATATGTTGAATATATAAACTTATGGCCAGTGCTTCAATAATTGCAAGGGCAAATCAGATGTGACGGAACTGCATGTTTCACAATAGAAATATGGAGTGTTCCGAATCTAGGTAACACCATCCATGTACGATCACGCACTGTTGACAAAACACTCAGAAGAGTCTGGAAACAACTAACTTTATTGGATATTAAATCAAAAACAGGCGACAACGCTTTAATAATTAATATACAATAACATCGTCGTTGCTTCGTTGAACGAAACTAATGGAAATTAAACATGATAAGATTTATTAATATGTTTATAGCCCACTAACGTTCTCCAGAGAGATCTATAAATGCCTGACTCACTGACAACTGGCTTATATTGACCATGATCATGGGTTATTCGAATTTGTCCGCGACGACATTGGTTGAGAGAATGTTGCTGCGCTGTCTGATGATCGCCACCGTGTACGCTGCCCAAGGCCCTGGCTCACACACCACCGTGTACGCTGCCCAAGGCCCTGGCTCACACACCACCGTGTACGCTGCCCAAGACCCTGGTTCACACACTACCGTGTACGCTGCCGAAGGCCCTGGCTCACACACCACCGTGTACGCTACCAAAGGCCCTGGCTCACACACCACCGTGCACGCTGCCCAAGACCCTGGTTCTCCCGTTCCTCAACACAGTAAGTAGTATGTTTGAGAAACATCACAAAGGAAGCTTGTCGCTGTTACTCCAAAAATGTTTTTAATAGTTTACTTTCACAGATGAGCCATGGAAAAGGGTACAAATGTACGCATTATATGCTGTGGCTAGAATGGGGTGTACCTTGGGCTGGAGGGAAAGTTCAACTATGGATGGAAGGAGGGAATAACTAGCTAGGACTGGTGGCAAAGTTCTTGTAGGGATGGTAGGAAGGAGCAACTAGGCTTGGGAGGAGGAAGTCCCCATCACATTGAGATCAACGGAAAACATTCCCTAAAAAAAGTGTTACTATTATTATTATTATTGTACTTATTGTTTTCATTATTATTATTATTTTTAGTAGTAGTATTAGCAGCAGCAGCAGCAACAACAGCAGCAGTAGTAGTAGTAGTAGTAGTAGTAGTAGTAGTAGTAGCAGCAGCAGCAGCAGTAGCAGTAGTAGTAGCAGTAGCAATAGTAGCAGCAGCATCTGTAGCATTAGCAGTTATTAGTACTATACTTATTCTTATTCTTCTTATTATTATTATTAATAGTAGTAGTAGTTGTAGTAGTAGTAGCAGTAGTAGCAGTAGCAATTGTAGCAGCAGCAGCTGTAGCACTAGCAGTTATTATTATTATACTTATTAATAGTAGTAGTAGTAGTTGTAGTAGTAGTAGTAGTAGTAGTAGTAGTAGTAGTAGTAGTAGTATAGTAGTAGTAGTAGTAGTAGTAGTAGTAGTAGTAGTAGCAGCAACAGCAGCTGTAGTAGTAGTAGTAGTAGTAGTAGTAATAATAGTAGTAGCAGTAGTAGCAGCAGTAGTAGTAGTAGTTGTAGTACTAGTAGTACTAGTACTAGTAGTAGTAGTAGTACTAGTAGTAGTAGTAGTAGTAGGGCTGGCAGTGGTAGTAGTAGTAGTAGTAGTAGTAGGGCTGGCAGTGGTAGTAGTAGTAGTAGTAGTAGTAGTAGTAGGGCTGGCAGTGGTGTGCTGCTAGGGCTAGTTGCTGTGTGCTACTGGGGATGGTGGTAGTGTGTTACCACAGGTGGATAACAGTTATCATAATCAAATAAATTTTGACATCAAACTAAAATTACAAATAAAAAATGCAGGATAAACTTCCAAAAAGGTAAATATGAAGATGTGAGAAAGTTCTTAGCAAAGCTAGATTGCAATAATATGCTGATAAATAAGACTACAACTGATTGTTGGAAAATTCTGAAATTTGAAATTGAGAATATCATTGATATTTTTTTCCCATGAAAAGCAAGGAAAACAGTCTAGAAAGAAGCCCTTGTCAAAATAAGCTATTAGAAAATAGTGTACAAGCAAACTATGTGGATGGTTTATAGGCGTACCAGAAAGGATGAATATTTCACACATTACAAAGAGGCAATTTATGGAGCTATGAACGAAATTAGACAGCCTAAAAACTTTTTGAGCATAACTATGTATACAACAAAAACCATAACAGCAAGAATGTTTTATGCATATATTAGGAGTAAACAAAAGGTACGAGACAAGGTTGGACTACCAGAAGACAGTGGTGGAAATATAATATCACAAGTTTTTTTAATGGCAGAAGACCTAAATGGATATTTCAGTTATGTGTATACCAGATAGGATATTAGTACATTATCAATCCCAGATGCTTAATTGCAGGCGTATAAATCGGACTATTTAGGTAACTTAATTGTAATTCCAGAAATTGTAGCTAAGAAAATAGAGGCGACGAAGGATAATAAATCAGTTGGAATGGATATAATTCCTCCAAAAGTATTAACGGAAACAGATTAGTATACCACTTGCAAGAGTGTCCAACGTGTCATTAAAAGAAGGAGCGGTTCCTCCTCTTGATTGGAAATAACCAAACATCATGCCATTATTTAAAAAGGTTTCGAAAAATAAGTCAGATAATTAGAGACCAGTAAATTTAGAATCAGTGATTTGTAATTTATTAGAAAGGTTAATTAAATACCACATGGTGGACTTCCTTGTTAAGCATACATTATTAAACATGGATTCCTAAAAGCGAGTTCATGTTTAACAAATATGGTATCATTTTTTGTAAGAAATCACTAAGTGGATAGACGAAGGACCAACAATACATATTATGTACTTATATTTACAGAAAGCTCTTGACACAACGCCACATTAAATATTACTACTTAACTTAAAATTCCCTGGTATCAAGGATTGTATAATAATAATAATGATAAAATAGTATTATATTGCAACTTAAAATGTTAATAAAATTATTGGGTTGATTAGGAGAAAAATAACATACAAGGATAAAACACTGCGTCTCATCAATGTCTCCTCCGTTACGTACGGTTAAGTGAACATCAGCAGATCAATGGTTGGTCAAACCCTGCAGTTAGTGATTCAGTTGGTTGCAATACCGTTTTGATGGCTGTTGATGTTTCTAGCATGCATTCGTTTCCCACATTTCCAGTCTGGTGATACTGGCGATGAGATTAGCGGTTTTGTGGAGTTCAGAAATCCTTTCCGTGACTTTAATTGGCACATAACAGATATGAAGTTGTATAGTCGGTGTGTTCTGTCTGCCGCTTGTATTGATCTTTCTGTGCAATTAGCAACAGTTCGCCTGATGCCCGTTGGGGCTACGCCAACCAATAGATGTAGGCTGTCTATATAGGTTGGTTTCATGCAGCCCGTTATGATGCAGCAGAAGTCATGAAGGCCACGGTTAAGCTTGTTTGCATGTGTTGGAATTGCTCTTACAGGACATGCGTATTCGGCAACATACTAGTAAAGGTCAAGGCCGCTGGACCTTAGCGTCGGTAATCTGCTTCCCCATTTAGATTAGGCAAGTTTGCGGGAAATGTTGTTTCGTGCATTCAACTTCTGTTTGGGTGTTTTGTATTATATTGTTCTGTCAGAATGGACACCATTGCACACTGGTGTTGACGTGTTGTCCAGCCCGGTACCTTTCCTGCTTCCTTCCAGCTTAGCGTATCTGTTCCTCAGATGGAAAGCCCATCAATGGGTCTTGGATGCTTTTGCGCGTAGATAATTAAGCTTGTAGTATGCTGTCGTGGTTATTAACGCTGATTTAAGTGCTGTCATGCTGACGTAAGCGCTGCTTCTTACATGAAGCTGCGAGTTACGAGGTGAATAAGTTGATAATTTGTTTATATGTTGAACAACAATGACGTCAGAACACTTCCTTGAGGTAACCTGTTTCGTAGTCTTCGCCATCTGCCCTTTGCAATTTAGTACTACGAAAAATCGCTGGTTAGAAGAATATTTTTGGAAGTAAACATTGTTTAAACTAGAAGTGCAGGGGGTTACCTAGATGTGTCTCAAGCAGAGCAAGAGGCCACTAGCACAGATAAACCAATATTAAATCATCCGAAAAACATTTCTGAAAAAGGTTATAGATGCGTATGTTTAAATGCAAGGAGCGTAGTAAATAAGAAAAACGAGTTAAACATTATGGTAGAAGATACTGACCCTCACATAATTGGTATAACTGAATAATGGGCCAACACAGATAAATCAGATGCTGAATTAGGACTGACAATCATGGGCCAACACAGATAAATCAGATGCTGAATTAGGACTGACAGGATACGTAATGTTTAGGAAAGATCGAACAGGAAGAAGCGGGAGTTATTTTATATGTTAAAAAATCTATTCAGGCTTATGAAATACAACTAGAAAGGGAGCAGATTGCGATATAAACGAAGAGGACAACACAAAAATAAAAAAACGCTATAAAGAAGTTAGTAAAGGGGATTGTATCATAATGGGAGATTTAACCTTGGACACATACAATGGAATTCTCTAGAGAGCACAGGGATTGAGGACCAACAATTTATATTTTTAATCCAGTATAGCTTTCTTACTCAGCACGTGTTAGAACCAACCAGGGGAGAAAATGTATTATATATAGGTTTGTCATCACAAAAAGAATTAGTGGACAATGTAAGCATATTTCAACCATTGGGTAAGAGTGACCATAATCAAATACATTTTTACATCAATGTTAAATCAGAAAGTAAAAATAAGAAAGCGTACAAGAGAAACTTCCACAAAGGTAACTACAAAGATATGAGAAAATACTTAGCAAAGCTAGATTGGAATAACATGCTGATGAATAAGACCGCAATTGAATGTTGGAATATTCTAAAATATGAAATTGAGAGTATCATCGATAAATTTGTACCCTTCGAAAAACAAGGAAAACGGTGTAGAAAGAAACACATATCAAAAGAGGTTATTAAAAATAATGTTAAAACAAACTATGTGGAGGGTTTATAGGCGTACCAGAAAGGAAGAAGACTATGCAAATTACAAAGAGGCACTTAATGCAGCTACAACTGAAATCAGACAATCTAAAAGAAGCTATGAGCAAAAACTAGCATGTAACATAAAGCATGACAGCAAGAGATTTTATGCATATGTCAGGATTAAACAATACGTACAAGACAAGGTTGGACCTCTAGAAGACAGTGCTGGAAATATAATATCACAGGGGTTTTTAATGGCGGAAGACCTAAATGGTTACTTCAGTTCAATGTTTACCAAAGAAGATATTAGTTCATTACCAGTTGCTGTTGCTAAATTTCAGGAGGCTAAATCTGACTATTTAGGTCCGTTAGTTGTAACTCCAGAATTGGTGGCTAAGAAAATAAAGGCAATGAAGGATAACACATCACCGGGAGTGGATGGGATTCCTCCAACATTATTAATGGAAACAGTAGAACAAATCAGTATACCACTTGCAATTAGAAGAGGGAGTTGTTCCGTTTGAATGGAAAGAAGCAAACATCATACCATTATTTAAAAAGGGTTCGAGAAATAAGTCAGAAAATTACAGACCAGTGAGTTTAACGTCAGTGATTGTAAATTATTACAAAGGTTAATTAATGACCATATGGTGGACTTTCTCGTTAAGCATAAATTATTAAATTCATCTCAACATGGATTCCTTAAAGCGAGGTCATGCTTAACAAATATGTTATGTTTTTTTGGAAGAAATCACTAAGTGGATAGACGAGGGATCGCCAGTAGATATTATCTACTTAGATTTTGAGAAAGCTTTTGACAAAGTGCCACATCAAAGATTACTACTTAAATTAAAAGCACATGGTATCGGGGATAGCATAACTGACTGGATAGAACAATGGCTGACTGACAGAAGACAACGAGTTGTAGTAGATGGAGAAGTTTCAAATTGGAAATCGGTTTTGAGTGGGGTACCTCAAGGATCAGTATTAGGATCCATATTATTCTTTATATATATATATATATATATATATATATATATATATATATATATATATATATATATATATATATATATATATATATTATATATATATATATATATATATATATATATATATATATATATATATATATATATATATCAATGACTTCGACAGTATAACAAGTAACGTACTGAAATTTGCGGATGACACAAAACTGTTTAGAAAGGTTAATACTGATGGTGATAAACAACATTTACAAATCGATCAAGATCTAGACAGATTAGTGAAATGGTCTGAGAAATGGCATATGGTGTTAATTTTTGGGAAATGTAAATGCCTACATACAGGACATGGGAACTTGAATGTAAACTATAAAATGGGAGATACTGTTATGGGTACTACTGTAAAAGAAAAGGACTTAGGAGTTAAAATAAGCGCTGATATGAAAGTTTCAGAGCAGTGTGGTATTGCAGCTTCAAAGGGTAATCAAATTCTTGGATTGATTAGAAGAAACATAACATACTAGGGAAAGTTAATTATACCTCTTTATAAAGCAATAGTTAGACATCATTTATAATACTGTATACAAACATGGAGATCATAATATCGTAAGAAGGATATAGATACGATTGAACGCATACAAAGGAGAGCAACTAAAATGATTCCAGAACTTAGAGATCTTAGTTATGTAGAACGCCTGAAAGAATGTGGTTTAACAACTCTAGAGACAAGGAGGTTAAGAGGAGATCAGATTGAAATTTTTAAGATATTGAATGGGTATGAAAATATTGATAGAATTATGTTTTTCTCTCTTGTAAATGTTGTTTATCATCATCAGTATTAACCTTTCTAAACAGTTTTGTGTCATCCGCAAATTTCAGTACGTTACTTGTTATACTGTCGTCCAAGTCATTGATGTAAATTAAGAATAATATAGACTATTAATACTGATCCTTGAGGTACCCCACTCAAAACCGATTTCCAATTTGAAACTTCTCCATCTACTACAACTCGTTGTCTTCTGTCAGTCAGCCATTGTTTTATCCAGTCAGTTATGCTATCCCCGATACCATGGGCTTTTAATTTAAGTAGTAATCTGCAATAGTCCATTCATCAGCACCTCTACCGCCTCGATGGTATCCTCAACAAAGGGGTCTGATTCATAATTATGTATGTATTGCTCATACATTCAGACCAGGGACGCAGTTTCTCCTACATCCTCGAGTGGTAGTCTTCATTGCAGTCCTTCGTACGACATCTGCGAACTGGCTGTCGGTTGTTTTCATTTAATGTGTGCATCTAGGTGCTGAGCATAACCGCGCCAGTTTGAATTTTTGAAGTTGAACCGTCGACGGAATGATACGCTTTGAGGGGTGATCACTGTAGGCCTATGGGTCTACGTCGGGAGTGTGGAACTGGATCCATCGCAATATTGTTGCAACATCCTGCCATACGGCTGGTAATAATGATGATATATGGGTTGTCAACTTTCCGCCATCGACCACTGCTGAAAGATCTGGAAAGTTTAGGTCCTGAATCAGACTCTCTAATTTACAATCTGTATTTTGGGGTGAATCATTCAGAGTATGTTGTCTATTTTGCTATGCTATGATTCAGTTTATATTTTAATTACTGGACTATTTATGGGCATATTGTTTATAATTCAAACTTAACATACATATATTGATTTATTGGTACCTAAGTTAACTCCTTTAAACAAATTGAGCACACCACGAAAAGAACATATTTAGACCCTAAATAAATTGAACACAAAATGGTAATGATATAATTACTTATATGTTAAATTGTATAAATGACCGTATCAATTGTTTTCTATCAGTGTTAATGTAGACAAAACAGCAAGTACAGGTACCATTCAATGAAAACAGAATACGTCAACCTTGATGAATCATAGTTCAAACGATTTATTACTATGCTAACTAATATTATTGTTCGATATTTGCATTGCTTGGATGCAGTACCATTTATATCCATATTAGTGAACCCTGAATATTAATTTCTAGACAGTATTCTTTTACTTTGCGTCACAGCAGCTGCTATGTTGGAGCACATAATTTGTATTTCGTCACCGCTTACTGTTTCCAGACACGGACATTATGAAACAAACATCAATGAAAGAGCCAATCGACAAAACAACGCCTCATTCAGAAGATACTGACAAGGATGTGAAAACAGACGCGGACGACAGAGCATCAGTCACAGAGTCAATCCACACCACAACGCCTCATACATACAATACTGACAATGGTGCGAGTACACACACGGACGACAGAGCGTCAGTGACAAAGTCAGTCCACAACACAACACCTCAGGCAGAAAATAATGGCAAGGATGCCATTACAGACACGGACTACAGCGCATCAGTAACAGAGCCAATTGACAGCACAACGCCTGATTCAGAAGAAACTGGCAATGGTGCGACTACATACACGGACGACAGTGCATCAATGACAGAGTCAATCCAAAACATAACTCCTCATACAGACACTACTGGCAATGGTGCGACTACAAACACGGATGACACAGAAGTAATGATAGAGTCTCTGCAAAACACGACGTACCCTTCAGTCAATACTATCAAGGATGCGATTACATACACGGACACCAGGACTTCAATGACAGAATTAATCCACAACATAACGCCTCAGACAGACAATACTGGCAATGGTGCGACTACAGACACTGATGACAGTGAATCAATTACACATTCTCTCCAAACCATAATGTTCCCGTCAGTCAATACTATCAAGGATGCAATTACAGACACGGACACCAAGTCTTCAGTGACAGAGTCACTGCACAACACAACACCCCAATCAGTCAATACTGGAAAGGTTGCAAACACAACTGGTGAGAATGTACGCAACAAAGCAAATATTTCCAGCATCACGACTACTTCATTGACTGACACGCAGGAGACGTACGGTATTAATAACTCGACAACATCTACTGAAAGATTCACTTATAAACATCGAACGGTAAACGAACTCGAAGACATGTTCTACGACAGACGACTCGACACATCGTGCGCACACATGTGTGATAATTCCTTGCGCTCGAATCCAGGCAAATGCTTCTGTGACAGAGCCTGCGTCCATTTCGGAGACTGCTGTATCGACTACGAAGCATCGTGTTTGTCTGGTCCAGAGGTAACGCGGAACAATTACGGAGATATTTTACGAATTCGAATGTCACCAACTGCCAAATGTGTCTATATCCAACTAGAATATAAATGGCTGCGGAAAGTAGAATTAATGGTTGTGTCGTCTTGCAGGATTAAGACAACCGCTGGTACTATAATGGTTGATCTCTGCGAACGACCGTCCGTGTTGAAGAACTCACATACCACAGGAATTCCGGTTATATTTCGGGACGTCATCTACCGCAACCAGTTTTGCGCAATTTGCAATAATCCTGGCGATAATTTCACTGGTATGACGACGGCTGGTGTGAGCTACAAATGTTCGAACACAACTGGAACCGACTATTGGCAGCGCTCCGGCCGAGATACCAGATACGACCAAAACATTTCCAACTGCGAAATTAAGTTCAATTTCTCAAATGTGAAGAACTTTGAGGACATCTATTTCCGCCACACCTGCTCGAAGACATCTCACCCTGCACACGTCTGCAACGCTGATGTAACTGATCCACGGTTTGATTTGGATTACTTAAGGTCGACCTGTCAGAAATATCGGGCTGTCATTTTTCACTCGCCTTCACATACAAATTACAACAATCCACACTGCGCCATATGTAACGGCGTATCAGACCCATTGAACGTGTACTATATTATCGCGGTGATACAAAAAAAATTGGTATCCTTCTTAAGGATTATCATGCCCGTTAAGTTGATTGACACATTCACTCCGTGCGCTGGCGATAGTTTGTACGACCACAAGACTAAATTATGCATCACACCCACGTGTCCTCGTGGTCACGTGAGGCTGCGAAACAAACGTTGCGCGAGACTGAATGTGACTGTGCCTCAGATGTTGTCAGGGAAACGTGACAGTAGAGTACATATCGTCATATCGACGGAAAATAAAGAGTTGGAACACTTTGATCTCGAACATATTATCAAAGACATTGATGTTGATGTTGTTGGAAATTTAACAAGACAACAATCATGCGATATCTTTATAGTGTGGAACAATTGGGATAAGTTCATTTCCAACATATCAACATGTTGGATTCAAGAAATACAGTCCACAAATTTCGCTGATGTGGTGTCTAAAGTAGAGGTGTTTACTAGAACAATCACGTTCTTCTTCTATAATCCAAAACATTTCGACATATTTGTGTTCAACCAAGACGCTAACGATTCATCGAGAGTCTGTTTACAGGGATCGCCACAGATTCGGCACGATTTAGTCTTCTTGGGTAGCAAAGCGGTTCCAAATACAATTCCGTCTACATTCCTGGTTGTGAGTACGGCACAAGTGTACGAGTTTACTGAAACGCCTGTTATTATGACGTGGCGTTACAATGAAAGATGGACCAATAGTACAGCACTGGTTTGTGAACCAGATATATTCAGTTGTGATACGGTCACGTTTCAGGCGAACGAATACATCGATATGGGTGAGTCGTTCGTTGTGTACAATGGGACATCGCAAGAAGTGCACATCCGCGAGAGAAATGTTCTTAGACTGGAATCGAATGCGATCGTATTGTGTGTGTCAATACTTTCTAACCTGACCGGGATTCTTGGTTACAATCACGACAGCAAAGCAGCTGATTCTACTGTCCAGAATATACTTACATTGATCGGGAACACTTTATCAATGACGTGTCTCGTAGTCACGATGACCACCTACTGTATGTTCAAAGAGATTCGCACTCGACCAGGGAAATGCATAATGAATCTGTGCGGAGCATTGTTCTTTGCACAGCTATCTTTCCAGATGAGCAGAACTTTCATGTCGTATCGTGAGGTTTGCGTCGCCGTAGCAGTCTTCCAACACTACACTTGGCTAGTTGCCTTTCTCTGGATGAATGTACTTGCCTACGATACGTCGTGCTCATTTGCTGATCTGAAGCAATCTAACGATGTTCGCGATACATCTCGTCTTCGTTGTTTTGCCGTATACGCCTGGGGACTACCAGCTGTCTTTGTCGCCGTCTGTCTGGGTATCGACTTCGGCACGAATATACCTTTCAGCTATGGAAACAAGATGATATGTTGGATTTCAGGTCACCGAGCTATTGAATATTACTTTGCTACTCCTCTAGCCGCAGTGATCACTGCCAATACTGTGTTGTTTGTTCGCACCGTCGTTTCTCTAAGACGTTCCATGTCAACGGCCAGCAGAGCGCGACCACCGAAACAACAACTCAGGATGTTCGTCATTTACATACGGATGACGTCACTGATGGGCTTCACGTGGCTGTTCGGTTACTTAGCAATGATCGACGTTCTACGTTTCTTGTTGTACCCGTTCATTGTGTTCAACACTTGCCAGGGAGTCTTTATTTGTGTTTCCTTCGTGCTGACGCCAACAGTCCGAAAACTCTTGCAAGATTGGCTCCTCTCAATAGCGCTATGATTAATATAACATACTATTGCTGCGATGTCGTATGATGTAGATGCAGTACGTAGTAGTTCACGGAGTGCTAGTTCACTTTCAAGTTCTGTAGACGTTCTGTGGTAACATGCCCCTACTAATTGCGACCCTGTATTCCTAACAATGCTACACCATATTGTTGCTGTATGTTCACCACACAGGATAAATGTGATGGTGTATGGCATACTCATCAGACAACATCAACCCTTTCTTCCGTCTTTGTCATTTACAAAAAAAACGTTGTATCCTTCATCGTTTAGATCTGCGGCCGATATGTCCTGGTGCGCTCATGTTTTTGTTACACGTACTAAGTCTTGGTTCCCTTTAATTGCAATACGCTGCATCTCGTCCAGCTTGTTTAGTTGACTTCTTCCCATTCAGTGTTCCTTCCACTTTTCTGCTGCTCGTTTGTACTCTCTGTGTTTATGGACAGATTGATGCTAGTGCTACCCTTTCCTGCCCCAAACTTTACTTTTATGTTGCCTTGGAGGATCAGCTGCCCTTCCTTGGGGTCCCATAGTTGACTAACTGCCCCTAACGGGGGTGTAACTTCTTACTGACTGCTCCTCCTTGGGATGCAGGTGAGGTATGGCTGTGACGTTTCGGTGGTGGTGTATCTATGCTGGCCTGCCTGGGAGTGACCTTCTTGCCATGCCCTTTACCTGTTGTGGGTGGGTACCTTGCTTCTTGGCGTCCCCGGAACCTACAATTTGGCCTCTTTGGATGTATAAGTTCTCCCTTCTCCCGTTTTTTCTCAGTTCTTTTCTGAGTTGACACTCTTTCTCCCGCTCTCTTTTCGTCAGAACCCCACTGATGAACACATGGTTCCGTTCCTCTTTTTCCCGCAGGTTATATGCTACCCTTAGCAATACCCCAAGAAGCAGTTGCTGAGTGCAACAACCATCATTATGTTCATATCATCCGCTTTTGCTGGGATTCTAGCTGCTGATATTACGTCCACTTCTGTCTGATCCAGCACATTATGAATCAAATGTTCCACTAGATTTGTATTG
>BSQZ01000034.1:4930000-4965000 GCA_033239005.1 Lamellibrachia satsuma | reverse complement strand
CTAGCGATTAACAGTCTAAACCTCAGGGCCTGCATAGTTAATACGGCAGGGAGCGCCACTAATACTTGTCTGCACCACCCAGCTCACAAAAAAAGTTATTTCATCGCTTGGACAAAAATACATATTCGTACTTACGTTGTCACAAAATGTCACAACGAAACAGTCTCCCATAAGCCTTACACATTATTATCAAGACAACTGTTTCTGCTTTCTCTCAGGAGACGCACTGCTAGCGCACCATGCGGACTACGGAGAAACTGCTCCGCGAAGGCGGATGGAATGTAAGCAGACGTGGATCGCCGCTGTCGCTTCTACTATTTCTGCTTAAGCGGCTTCTTCCTCGGCCACATCGCTTGCGGTGAAGGTAATTAACATACATATGTACCACGCTATTGAAATCCGCATTTTGGATAGGACATTCTGCATAGAGCCATATAAAGCCGTACAACATTTCTCCTTAGTTAACCGGCCTGTTATATTCCTACTCAAGTTGACTGTCGCCTTCTATCAGGCTACGAAATACACATACATAAAATAAAGTCTTGTTCTACCATCGCTATTACTTCGTTATTCGTTTGATACTTATGTGATGAACATAGGAAAATGTGCGCTTTATCAATATTGTTCTGTTTAAAGCAAACCCTAATTAAAAGGGGCATGACCCGATGTGAGTAGAGGGTGTTCGCACTTATTGCAATAAATTTGTTTTGTTTTTAATTCTGGTTTGCGATTGGGCGAATAATTCCTAATGTTTGTAAAGAAATCTCTTAATTTAAATTGCAGACAATTGTATTTAAAATTTACGTTGAAATTGTACTTAAAACTTAATTATGTTCGATTTTTACATAACTATGTTACATCTGTCGAGTGTACAAATGTTTAGCAAGTCGTAAAGAACAATGGCATCGCCCAGCCTAACAATCGCACCAACCGTCCATTTTTCATTCGTAATCAATGGTTGCGGCGATTTGGTGAGTGGCGCCATTGCTATGGAATATTTTAGTGGGCTTCGCTAAGGTAGAATGCATAAAGTTCTAAATAACATATAATGTTTTATGTCTACAAACAAAACCGGACATGTTATATGTAAAACGCATGTAATTTAACAGTAAAAATGCACCGTCATCATATCCCAGGAAAGTCTCATATACAGTGTGTTTGTTTTTATGTTAGTTATTAATACACGAAGACAGTTCCCACAAAAGCATGGACTGGTGAATTAGAGTGGAGGGGTTCGCACTCATTCTAATTAATTTGTTTTCAATAAATGCCTATCAATGTGTAAGCCCTGGTAATAATGACATGAATCGATTCAGCTAATGCATGTTGCATGTTTCCTCACACTTCAGGTTTGGTGTTCAATGAAGCAGCTGAAGTTTGTGATTGGCCGAAAAACATTGCGCCACCATGCGGAAGGAATCTGTGACATTTGCTGCTCACACAGTTCAACCAACGCACAAGGAACATTTCGCAGATTTCGTCCAAAAGTTGATGCGCACAAATGAAGCCCGAAATGCAACGTAAACACTTGCTGCAATTTGTTTTTTATAATTTAGTCTTAAGTATTACAGTATATACGTATATTTATGTGATATGTACAGAAGGCGTCACCTGATATCGGCTTAAACGATCTTTGATGCCGCATAGACGTCACGCTACGCTGCGTCTAAGTGGTATAAGCGTCGATTAACTTGATGAAGATAAACACGAACAATTGTTAGTATTCCACTGACTTTTAAAACGATAAGCAATAATGTACAACAACGTAATGTCGATCTTTTATGTTCATTATAAATCCACTGTGTATGTCATCACCAGAACACATCAAAAGCGACAGGTTTAATTCGACGTCTCTGTCCGACCATGTATTGGTTGAGTTGCAGCTATACGTAATTAGACAATCATGTCACGTGGGTTGTGATTGAATATGGAAATAAACCCATGTCATTGTACACCAATGTGTTCCTCGTGTAATCATAGCTTACAACATAGCTAATGAATGCCGGACCACGCCAATCGTGGCCCCGCCATGAGGTACGTTTTCCTGAATTATAAACTACACCACGTTATCATCGAAGACTTCACCCTAAAGTATACCTTCTATGTACTTTGCGGTCGTCGTACAATGAGGTGTCACCATGCGGACGTAGCTTAAGTCTTCCGCTATGTGTGCATTACCTGTGCTAACAACAACTGGAATAACTGTTTTGTGTGTAATTATTTTTATTATTTATTATTTCGTCATAACATAATAGTATGTCATGTTGACTAAACACAGATCATCGCACGTTCATGATACGTTGATAAAGCACACCGCGCTAAACATTTACCATAACCGTTAACTTTCAGTTATTAAGCGACATTTTACGAACAAGACTAAGCAAAGTTTGAACAAGATTGCAACCCAGACGGGAAGTGGCCTAGGAAGTGACTTGTCGATATTCCATTCTTTGAGCCAGGGCCTTGGGTAGCGTACACGGTGGTGATAAGAGCCTGGACCTTGGGTAGCGTATACATCGGTGTGTGAGCCAGGGCCTTGGGTTGCGTACACGGCGGTAAGTAAGCCAGGGACTTGGGTAGCGTACACGGCGGTGAGTGAACCAGGGCCTTGGGTTGCGTACACGGCGGTGTGTGAGCCAGGGCCTTGGGTTGCGTACACGGCGGTGTGTGAGCCAGGGCCTTGGGTTGCGTACACGGCGGTGAGTGAGCCAGGACCTTGGGTTGCGTACACGGCGGTGTGTGAGCCAGGGCCTTGGGTAGCGTACACGGCGGTGAGTGAACCAGGGCCTTCGGCAACGTACACGGCGGCGATTAGCAGATAGCGCAGCAACATTATATCAACTAGTGTCGTCCGGATTGCGGCGGTTATCAGGGTTGTCGTGGACAACTCGGACGAGCCATGAGCATTGTCAAAATAAACTAGTTTTCAGTGAGCCAAGTATTTATAGAAAACAGCGGAAGACGTTAGTGGGCACTAAAAATGTGTATAACCAATAATATGCTTAATTTCCGTTAATTTATTTATATACAATGACAGTGTTGTTGGTCTATTAATTATTCAAGTATTGTGAAATTGTGTTGGAGATGTGATGTCCAATACATTTAATTGCTTCCATAGTCACTTGTTATATATTGATGGGAATCCGCTGCAGACACCAATCATTCCAGATTTATATTCCGAAAATCGTCTCCACCTCGGGAACTCGTCGCCTCCAGACTCTTTGTGTAGCTAAGTCCCGCCCAATTCTTCTTCTGCCTGCGTCTTTGACGACCACCATTCACGGTTCCTTGCAGAAATGCTTGTATAACATTATTAAACCATTGCAATTTGCATATTTACTCCTTAGTGGTGCGTTTTGTTTGCCTGCCAATTGATTATTCGATGATACGTACGGATTTATTGGTCGGTGGTGTGGTTTATATATTATATATAATTTTCGGTTTATGTTTGCATTTTTCATCAATTGAAGTCGAAAGTTTATGATTTGTTCAGTGATGTGTTGTAATTGGCTGTTTAATTCCTCAATCTCGTCGGCATCGTCATATAAAGTTGGTACATATAATTAATCTATGTTGATGTCGAAAGGAGTTGCTTTCAGGCGAATTGATATAGCATGCTGAGCACTGGACATAACCTCATAACTGACTTCTTTAAGTTCGCGTTGCCCATGACTCCTTGTCCGTATTTAATTTCTTCCATGTGTTTTTCCTTCTTCCTTTCGTTCTCCAACTTATTTTCTGAGTTCATTGATATGCCAGTAACGTTCGATCATATGTGTCGGTTCTTTTAGTTTTCTGGGCGATGCAAGCGTTCTTATGTTCCACGTGGAGATGGAGATGTATTTTTTTCCACGGATGACTTTCTTGGAACCCCACAAAAGACAATAAAACGAATATTACTTCATCACATGTATATATACTTATTGGGCAATTCTAAGTCATGTGCGTTGGTGGTTTGGGCATTTATAATGTTTTCGTCGGCAGTTAAAGCAGATGAATGTTTCCCCCTCTCTTGGCCTTCACAGAGGATACCTAATGTACACCGCCTTGTGTTGTATCGCCCAGGACGTATCACATAGGTTTCCTGTTGTCTTCATATATAAAATGGTCACAGTAACGTTTATTGTAAAGTGTTGACACGTGACGCTAAGAAGAACAAGTAATATGTTGTGTTGCTTGACGAACTCAATAAGAAGCAGATACTATCAACTCAACATTTTGTGTTACGCTTCTACAAGATGATGGATCGGATTTTTTTATTATGTAATGCATATGCAAATATAAGGAAAAAGGCCAACTGTGACTTAGCTTCACACCTCTAAAAGGACATCCACTTATTTGCTGATGATTCTACACTTCATATTGCGTTGTTTTTCTTATGGATCAGATGTTTGAAATCATATCAGATGAAATATGACTATTTTCGTTTTCTGTTGGTCATGGTGTTGAGCGTAGGTTAATGCCTGGCTGGGAGGTGGTGACCTGCGAATTGACAGACTACGGGGTCCGAGCCCATCAAGCGTTTTTATGTGACGACTAATCAGATGATGTATCTGGTAGAGCCTATCATTATTTCCAGGTTACCATGACCATTAAATAAATCATGTTTTTTATTTCTTGTGTTGTATATATCCTTTTTTATATCGCTTTTAGTGCAATGTTGATAAGCGTATGCTTTGGCCACTTTTCATCTTTTGATGGTATCGCCAGGCCTCTGAATGTCATTATTAAAAGACCTTATAAAATAAAAAAAATGCGAGACGTATCTTCCAATATTTTGGCAATATTGTTGAGCGTATCTATGGAACAAGCGAGTCGGTTACGAAAGCAAGCAAAGGCAAATTAATGGAATTAATAAGAAAGTAGTCAAGTACCTATTAATATAACTGTAATCTGGCTTTCTTTCTCACTCACCTACTCACTCACTCACTCACTCACTCACTCACTCACTCGTTCACTCTCACTATGTTATTCACTGTTACGCATCGCGTAGACGTTCAAAGCAAATAATTCATTGTCGTTGCACCTAAATTGCCCTTTGCTATTTTATTGCACGACGGTCACCTTTTAACGACCTGTAACGTTTCATCTTGCATATACGCATGTTTAATCTCCGCATAAATTGTGTGATGCCGCAATTAAATAATTCAATGTTATGGCGCAGATGTGTTCTTTGTGGACAGTTTGATTCGTTCATCAAGAGCTACACGGATATCTCACTCGTTCACTCTCACTATGTTATTCACTATTACGCATCGCGTAGACGTTCAAAGCAAATAATTCATTGTCGTTGCACCTAAATTGCCCTTTGCTATTTTATTGCACGACGGTCACCTTTTAACGACCTGTAACGTTTCATCTTGCATATACGCATGTTTAATCTCCGCATAAATTGTGTGATGCCGCAATTAAATAATTCAATGTTATGGCGCAGATGTGTTCTTTGTGGACAGTTTGATTCGTTCATCAAGAGCTACACGGATATCTTTATAGTATCCTACAAAATGTTCAACAATTAGCAAATTGCAGCGTATCAATGGCACATGCACATTCCTCTTATTTGCTGAATTACAAACTGAAATATACTGATGCATGCTTCCTCCGACACATGTAAATGTTAGACAGAAACAGTTCGTGGGCTCTACATTTCCACACCCTGTCCATTATCAAATACGTTTTTCAAACACATAGTAGGCCTACATTACTTTTCCACCAACACGTAAGGCGTTACAAATTTGCATATTGTAATAAAATCACACAAATGAATGACGTTGTGTTTATTTAGTTTTCGTTTGTAAGACTCATTGTTATATTTGTCACCATATTCCGCCCCGGGTATTATGAGTCAGCTTTCATACGTTTTATCGAGCGCACACACGTACGCACACACGCACGCACGCATGCACGTACGCACACATGCACCCATACACATGCACAACCACTTTCTGTAGGCAGATTCGGACGACACGTTGTCCGGTGATCCGGTGGATCAGTCACACGGACATGGGAGGGATGTGGAGCCACTATAATCAATAAAGAAGGATATTAAATTATAACATGGTTCGCCGCCGTCGACCCCATTGACGCTTGGTTGTGTCACTTTCCGATACATGTCGCGGTATGTGTTATTGAGAGTATATGGCCGTGACTCGAGCCGGCCATAATCATGAGTCGGCAGTGTCGAGGCTATGAATATCCCGGTTTTCATCGACTTCATATTTGCACCGTTGTTTGTCGTGGACCCGACTTTGCCCTACGAAAACCTTTAGTAACTGTGTAATATGGTTTATTATTATTATTATTATTTATTATATTTGTTCGAGCTCCGATTACAGCTGTATTTGCCTGCACAAATGAACCACATATTCCGCCGCTTGAGTAATACATTGCCCCACTAGTACATACTATTTTTGTAAACGTACATGCATGAATGCATACATATATACATACATACATACATACATACATACATACATACATGCACGCATGCATATATTTTGGTTGAAATATGTATTATTGACTTGATATTATGCATATAAGCTGTATACATAATTACGTGTACATATATGTATAAATCAAACATTAAGTATGCAGTAGCCCATCCGAAGTGCACCTCAAGATGCTATATTCAACAGTAGAGTGCATAGTTGGGTTTGCCTGTTTCAGTATTTCAGTTGACACGACTAACTCATAGCTACAGCTGTCAGTGTCAGCCTGTCGAAAGATGTTATTAGTTAAATACATAAAAACAAATCATGTGGATGTATATGACGTATATATGTGCTAACTATTTTCAAATATCTTTATATTTTCCTTATTGAAAATTTTTCCTGCACTGCTTTTGTTATATTTCCCTAAGTTTACTATGGAGTTAAAATGTATTTATTGCACCAAATATTTTACGTGCATTAACTATATAAGCTACTTCAGTGTGACGACAAAACTATGCGTAATACACTCTGTCCCGGTTTCCACTGTATATCACCGTGGCTAAATATGTTCCCCTTAGACACTTCCCTTGTAGCGTTATTTTGTGTTCTTTCGTCCTCACATATCCTTACATTTGGATTACAGGGACCCAATGGTTAATATTGCATTTCCAATAATTGTCCTGCATCAAACTGCTTCTTTACAATATGCGTCCATTTCTATTTTCGTTTCGAAAGCCTGGATAGAAGATATAATATTCGAAATAACTCCACCTTCTTCCTATTATGTCTTTCCTAACCATTATATAACCTGGCATTTCTACCTTAGCATTATTTATGCCTTCACTGGTCCATGATTAAAAATGCATGGTGATCGTTGATACTAGCTTTCCTATTTGGAATGTAAATAATAAAGAAATAATATACATTCTTTGTCTTGCATTTTCTTATCCAGTTAGTGGAATACCCGACAAAAACAGATTGGCGACCATGTAAGAGAAGGTTCAATGATATGAGTGCCGATTAAGGCGACTATTTGGAAAATAAACAATGTTCCCGCCCGTATCATATGAATGAATGAGACAAAGAGTTCGACACATTCACATTTTAATACAGCATTTTATTTTCTCATACATCCGCCACGGAAACTACTTGAGCTTGAAAACGTGTATTCTGGGAAAGGGAAGTATAGTGGCTTGTGTGTAAATGATTCCCAGTCTGATCTCTGTGCTCAGGTTCCTGTGGATAGTGGCACCATGGAAGTTAATTATTATTACTATCGGGTGTATATCCAAAAACACTGATATCGAACTGCCATGTCACACAAGGGTTATTTATATGCATGCAATTATATATGGAAGAGCCTATTACATATGTGACATGTTATACTGATTTTATATATATATATATATATATATATATATATATATATATATATATATATATATATATATATATATATATATATATATATATATATATATATATATATATGAAAGAGTCATAGCGGAAATGAAATCAAAGAAATAGAGGACCACGTACACGCAAACATTATATACTACACTACTACGTGAAGTCAGGTAACGAACGCGCCATGGATCTCGACACAATGCGACTGAAAACTATGTGGCGCCACCCATACATATACATAAATGTATATATATATATATATATATATATATATATATATATATATATATATATATATATATATATATATAAATATATACAAATATATCCACACACACACACACACACACACACACACACACACACACACACACACACACACACACATTCCGTACGTACGTAACCCGGATTGGGTATGATTATCAGACAAGTTGTTTATGATCGACCTAAAATATGTTATTGAGGAAAACGGTAGGAAACTTAATTGGAATCTCCACGGTAACTAAAAAACGCCGATTGTTGTTCGTCATTCGATACAGTTGCTGTGGCAACTTGTTTTTATCGAAATGAGCGTTTCTTTGCCGGTCGTGGCACTGCCCATATGGCCGGCTAGCTAATGTCCTTACATAAATTGTAGTGACAATGGCACCAACTGACGGGTGTCCGTATACCCATTTCTTCCTACTGTTTAATATCAATCAATCAATCAATCAGTCAGTCAATCAATCAATCAATCAATCAATCAATCAATCAATAAATCAATCAATATTTCTAAAGCGTTTATTCAAACATATCAAGCCAATTAGATGTATATATTAAGCATACAATGAATATTGATGAAATATTCGAAAGGAGAAACATTGAAGTAAGAATATTTGTAATGTCATGTTACTCCTTTGTCAACAGAATCTAGTAGCTTATATATGTGATGTTAATTTCATAAATGACACAGACGAGGTTTTCACCTTTAACTGTCTTTGTTTCGTATTTTTTTTTGCTACAACTATTTTTGTTTTGATAGATTATTATGAAAATGCAATGTGACATTAATGTTGCTTAATATTAAAATAAAAAAATAAAATGCGTGCTTTCTATAAGAGTGGAATTGTGTGGTCGCATCGCTGTGCGTTTTGCATAAGCCGTATTATCCTATTTTGCAACATATGTATACAATGCAAATTTGTAGGATACGCATTTCCACATGTTTCCATACAATACAATAAATATTGCAAAACCAGAGTGGAATATAACATAATCATAATATAGCGGTCAAGTACTTTGCTGCATATGTACATGATACCAACACTTATCGATAGTTTAAACTTTACTCAACGTATTTGGTCTTTCCAATTTAATGATTCGTCGATAAGCATGCCAAGAAAGTTCGTAACTCTTACTCTTAATAGATGTGTATTTTGTTTTCGTTATATTTATTTCAGACAGCTGTCACCTGCTTTCGTCTCAACCAAGTAGATGTAGAAAGGCAGCATATGTGATATGAAGGCTATCCAATGGTGTTGGAGATCAACATACTCACTAAGCACACCAATATTCGAGTATATAAGACTTGTGTCCTAGGCACCCTCCTGTACGACTGCGACGAATGGACAACGTATGCGAAGCAGGACAAACGCCTCAACATTTTCCATCTCCCATGCCAATCTTCTGGAAAGAACACACACCACACAAGGATGTCCTTGAGCGAGCAGACATCCCCAGCATGTTCGCCCTGCTAAGTCAGCGACATCTGCTTTGGCTTTGCCAAGTCTGCCGCATGAAGGATGGACATGTTCCAAAGGACGTTCCCTACGGTGAGCTTGTCGCGGGAGCCAGGGGTGTCGGCCGTCCAGCTCTGCATTTCAGGGATGCTTGCAAACGAGATATAAAATCTGCTCAGTGCAATATCGATTAATGGGAATCTGCAGCAGCACACAGCAATAACTGGCAGACACTTTAGTCACAGTAGATGATGTCAAAACACTGATGTCACCTGCGTCGCAGCAACATTATCTTTAGGGATAGACGTATTCCAATGAACGTGTTGGTGCTGTCTGAAAGAAGTGTAGCTTCAATCTGAAACGTATCAACTCCATCAGGCCCTACATCGCGCAGTGTGAAATCTGGATTAGTACTGTGCCCTCCTGTTAAGTCAAGCCGAATATCACCCAACACGCCTCCAGAAGATAGGGCAGCATGAATGATTGTTCTTCTCTGAACATATAACAGCAGTTATGGTGTATCTGCATTCACTGCCTGCCAGGCAATGCATCATATGCACAACACTGACCTATATCTATAAAACTACATATGATTTTGCACCTGTCTACCTTTATCGACTTCTGAATCCAATAATTAGAACTACGATCACCTGCAGCTAGTGTCCAAGTGCATCGGTAGACGTGGATTTGGAACAATCGGCCCCACATTGTGTCACTTTCCTTCCGTGATGCTCCTTCACTTACACTATTTAAACGCCACCCGAGGAGGACTCGTCTTTTTCAATTTGCTCGTGACAGTGCGTAGAATAATGTTTATGGATTAACTCATGTCATGGAGGATTTTTTATTTTATGTGATGATGTTTTTTGTTATTTGTAAGCGCAGTGATTGGCTTGAGCTAGATACTGAAATATCGAAGCACTTTTAGTTATTAAATATATTTACTTTCCCCACATTTTCAACCTCTTTCTTTAATTGTTCAAGAGGTTATGGTGATTTCATTTTGTTCCAACCGAGTTCATATCAATGTGAACGGGTTGTTTTGAGTATTCATTATACTATAATAACGTATTCCTTATAATAAACAGTTGTTAGGTAATTGTTGTGTGAAAGTGACGCTGGCTGGACAGTGAATGAAATATTTTTTGAAACGCTTTAATACATTAAGATGGTGTTGAGCTTTTCAGAAATTTTCAGCTTATCTCGAACTTTTTGTTTACTCATTAAATAAGCATAGAAACTCTTGCTCTAATTTTTTTTATATTACCTGCCAATTTTTTTCAAAGGTTCTTTAACATTTTTTAATTCAATTGTAGCTAGGTTAAGTGCCTCTTTGTAATTTGCATAGTCGTTATCCTTTCTGGTGCGCCTATAAACCTTCCACATATATTGTTTAAACACAATTTTTCTAATAGCTTATTTTGACAAGCGTTTCTTTCTAGACCGTTTTCCTTGTTTTCTCAAGGGAACAAATGTATCGATGATATTCTCAATTTCGTATTTTAGAATATTCCAACATTCAATTGCAGTCTTATTCATCAGCATGTTATTTTAATCTAGCTTTGCTAAGTATTTTCACATATCATTATAGTTACCTTTGTGGAAGTTTCTCATATTCTTTTTTTATTTTTACTTTCTGATTTTACATTTTTGTCAAAATGTATTTGATGTGTTCACAGTTACCCAATGGTTCATGTATTTTTACAATGTCCACTAATTCGTTTTGTGATGACAAAACTACATCTAATACATTATCTCCCCTGGTTAGTTCTAGCACGTGCTGAGTAAGGAAGCTCTCCTGAGTTAAAAATATCAATTGTTGGTCATCAACCTCAGTACTCTCTAGAGATTTCCATTGTATATGTCCATGGTTAAAATATCCCACTATGATACATTCCCCTTTACTAACGTCCTTTATAGCATTTTGTATGTTTATGTTATCCTCTTCGACTATGTTTGGACTTCGGTAACTAATCCAATATAAACTATTTTGCACCAAACAGCTTCATCGCAATCTGCTTCCCTTTCTAATTTTATTTCATAAGCCTGAATATATTATTTAACATATAAAATAACTCCCCCTCCCCTTCTTCCTATTCGATCTATCCTAAACATTACGTATCCTGTCAATCCTAATATTCAGCATCTGTTATGTCTGTGTTGGCCCATGATTCGGTAATACCAATTATATGAGGGTCAATATCTTCTACCATAATGTTTAATTATATTTTATTATTTACTATACTCCTAGCATTTAAACACACGCATTTGTGACCTGTTTTAGACCTGTTTTTATGACATTTTGTTATTGGTTTGAAGCTGTTTGGTGCAAAATTGTTTCAGGAAATTCAAAATTAACTATTGGATTAGTTTACCGAAGTCCAAACATAAACGAAGAGGATAACATAAAAATAAAAAACGCTATAAAAGAAGTTAGTAAAGAGGAATGTATCATAATGGGAGATTTTAACCATGGACACATACAATGGAATTCTCTGGAGAGCACAGGGATTGAGGACCAACAATTTCTATTTTAAATCCAGGATAGCTTTCATACCCAGCACGTTTTAAAGATATTGAATGGGTATGAAAATGTTGATATAAATATGTTTTTCTCACTAAAGAAGGATAGTAGAACTAGAGGACATGAGATAAAAATAGTAAAGGATCAAAGTAGATTGCACATCAGGAAGCACTCGTACTCACAGAGGACAATAACTGAATGGAACAAATTGTCTACAGATCGTGTAACTGCTAGCAGCGTGAATATGTTTAAAAACAAGGTTGACACATATCTCAGGATAGCGGGCTATAAGTAAATGAACATAGTTGGACTCTCGATAAACCAATGGCTTCCTTGTCATCTGGGCCTTTGGCTTTAATGGCAAATCTTGTTAAATATTGTTAGAAGCTGATGGATCGGATTTTTGTATTATGTAATGCAAATAGTTTATGATTACTTATTTTAATTACAACTATTAACGTTTTCATCTATGACTTTGCTTCACACCTAGAGAACGACATCCTTATTCGCTGGTGATTCTACTCTCCATATTGCCATTAAGAATATATGCGATGTAATCATATGTGCACAACACCTCCAATGTGACTTGAATAAAAAGGAAGCATGGGCAGACAGCTGGTGTGTTACATTGAATGCAACAAAACAGAGGAGATGATCATCAGCAGGAAAAATAATCATCCCCAGTTAACTTTATGAACAAGGAATTATTCTCTACATATAGTGTAACTCTTCACCAATACATTGTCCTGGTCACAGCACATCACACGTATTGCCAAAAACACTGTATATCCTGGGATGTTTTAGAAACCTCCTTCCTCACCAAGCTGTTTCACCATCTACAAGGCTTACGTCCGACCTCTTATGGAATATGCTTCCCCAATCTGGAATGGAGCACGAACTACTTCTTCGAAGGTGTTTATAGGTGGCAGAAGAAAGCGTTTCGCCTGCTTAAGATCGATGAACCTCTCAAGTTCGGCATAGCTCCACTGCGTCAGAGGAGAAACGTTGCACCACTTTGCGTCTTCTACCTTCACATATTCCTCCAGCCATCAATTGAGCTGTCTGATATTCTACCCCTTGTGGCATCTAGCATGAGAGCGTGAGCGGACATACATGTTGTGTGCGTATTCCTAGGTCAAAAACAGAGCTACATCTCAACTCATATAAATCTAGTACGAGTCGACTGTGGAACTCCCTCACAGCATCCGCTTTCCCTGTCTCTCAAAACAAGACAGGTGTGAATGCTTTTCCTATGGATCAAATGTTTTCAATCATATCGGCCTTAATCAGATCAAATGTGACAGTTTTCATCTTCTGGTGGTCATGGTGTTGAGCGTAGGTTAATATCTGGCTGAGAGATGGTGACCTGCAAATGAACAGCCTACGGGGCCCGAGCCCATACAGTAATGGTGAATGACACGCCTAGTCAGGTTATGTATCTGGTAGGGCCTAGCGTTATTTCCTGGTTACGATGACAACCAAATCAATATTATTTATTTTTTATTTAAATGTCTTTGTTTTGTTGCATATATCCTTGTTTTATATGTCGCGTTTAGTGCAAGGTTGCAAATCTTATACTTTGTGCCTCTTTTCATATTTTGATGGTATCACCAACCCCTGAATTTCAGTATAAAAAAACTTATAATCCAATATTTTGGCGCCATTGTATAGTTGAGCGTGTCTATGGAACAAGCGAATCGGTTACGAAAGCAAGCAAAGGCAAATTAATGGAATTAAAAATATTATAGTAAAGTACGTAATTAATGTTTCGATTATGATTATTATTGTGTCGAAGTTGTACCCGGGGATAATGCAAACAGCGCTTGGTGTCGTGCAAACATATCCACACGTTCACGTTCACGGGACAATAACTAATAATATAACAACATAAACTCTATAAATCTATATAATTATGATAAGTATGAATGCAGGCTATATCACGAATCGGCATTTTATGCCAGTAAGCTGTAGTTGGGCTAATTCGCTCATTCTCTCAATCACTCACTCACTCACTCACTCTCTTATTCACTCATTCACTCACTCACTCACTCACTCACTCACTCACTCACACACTAACTCTCTCACTCACTCACTCACTCATTCACTTAATAACACACTCTATCACTCGTTCACTCTTACTATATTATTCACTATTACGTATCACGTAGACGATCAACACAATAATTCATTGTCGTTGCAGCTAAATTGCCCCTTGTACAATGTTATAATACGATGGTCACCTGTTTAACGACCTGTAACATTTCATCTTGCACTATTCGCATGTATTAGCAACGCACTTAGAGCAAACAAATAAATTGTGTGATGTCGCAATTAAGTACTTCAATGTTATGGCGCATATGTTTATTCTTTCATTAAGGGCTACACGGATATTTTATATTATCCTATAAAATGTAATATTCACCAATTTGCAAATTACAGGCTTTCAATCGCACATGCATATATGGGTTATTTGCTAAATTGCAAACTGAAACGTATTAGCGGACGATCAGTACAACTCATCCATTATTTTGCACCTCAAATGTCCTTTCCAGATGAATTGTACGACGATCATCTGTTTAACAATTTGGTTGTTTTGACGAGGCGCGACTGTGTTCGAAGTCATCATAAGTTGCCATCATAATTAACAATTCCGATCACGTGAACGTGTTCACCTGAGGTAGAACATTACCGATCTCTACAACTGGTCTAGTACCAAGATAAAGCGATAATGAATCAAAACGTTTTGTCTTAGACTAAAAAACATGTATTAATATCGCACTTAGAGCAAACAAATAAAATTGTGTTATGACGCTGATACATTTTACATGGACAACTTTATTCGTTCATTAACGTTGGCAAATTTAGCGTATAAATCACTCATGCATGGACGTGTTATTTGCTAAATTACAATCAGGTGAAATATTAACATATCAAGTGCATTTTTATAATGTTTGCAATATTATTCCTACTAAGGTATACAAATGAAACATGCTGATGTATGCATCCCCGGGTATAAAAGTCACGGGCTCTACATTTCCAGTTATACTGTCCTTTCTCAAAGAAAGTAGTATGTCTCATTTCCACCAACAGCAAATTTGGATAATTATGTGTATTAACTCAGTGATTTGTAAATTATTAGAAAGGTTAATTAAAGACCATATGGTGGACTTCCTCGTTACGCATAAATTATTAAATTCATCTCAACATGCATTCCTTAAAGCTAGGTCATGCTTAACAAATATGTTATGTTTTTTGGAAGAAATCACTAAGTGGATAGACGTGGGATCGCCAGTAGATATTATCTACTTAGATTTTCAGAAAGCTTTTGACAAAGTGCCACATCAAAGATTGCTACTTAAATTAAAAGCCCATGGTATCGTGGATAGCATAACTGACTGGATAGAACAATGGCTGACTGACAGAAGACAACGAGTTGTAGTAGATGGAGAAGTTTCAAATTGGAAATCGGTTTTGAGTGGGGTACCTCAAGGATCAGTATTAGGACCTATATTATTCTTAATTTATATCAATGACTTGGACGAGAGTATAACAAGTAACGTACTGAAATTTTAGGATGACACAATACTGTTTATAAAGGTTAACACTGATGGTGATAAACAACATTTACAAAACGATCTAGACATATTAGTGAAATGGTCTGAGAAATGGCAGATGCTGTTAAATTTTGGGAAATGTAAATGCCTACATACAGGACATGGGAACTTGAATGTAAACTATAAAATGGGAGATACTGTTCTGGGTACTACTGTAAAAGAAAAGGACTTAGGAGTTACAATAAGCGCTGATATGAAAGTTTCAGAGCAGTGTGGTATTGCAGCTTCAAAGGGTAATAAAATTCTTGGATTGATTAGAAGAAATATAACATACAAGGGAAAAAGTTAATTATACCTCTTTATAAAGCAATAGTTAGACCTCATTTAGAATACTGTATACAAGCATGGAGACCATATCGTAAGAAGGATATAGATACGCTTGAAAGCATACAAAGGAGAGCAACTAAAATGAATCCAGAACTTAGAGACCTTAGTTATGAAGAACGCCTGAAAGAATGTGGTTTAACAACTCTAGAGACAAGGAGGTTAAGAGGAGATCAGATTGACGTTTTAAGATATTGAATAGGTATGAAAATATTGATAGAAATATGTTTTTCTCACTCAAGAAGGATAGCAGAACTAGAGGACATGAGGTAAAATTAGTAAAGGATCAATGTAGATTGGACATCAGGAAGCACTCGTTCTCACAGAGGACAATAAATGAATGGAAGAAACTGTCTACAGATTGTGTAACTGCTAGCAGCGTGAATTTGTTTAAAAACAAGGTTGACACATATATCAGGAGGGCGGGTTATAAGTAGATGAACATTGTTGGACTCTCGATAAGCCAATGGCTTCCTTGCCCACTTGCCATCTGGGCCTTTGGCTTGGAAGGCAAATCTTGTTAAATCTTGTTAAAACTCCCGCCCCGGCTGTTAACTCACCTATGGGTTCAACAGTTCATAGTTTTTTTCATGTTACGTTTAGATTCATATTGGACTTTGTTCGCACTGGTAGAATGCTTAGATTTTATATGCAACGGTGGGTCTAGTCACTAGGAGTTGTCGTTATACTTTGTTAACAACCATTAAACATAGAACACTACTGGTCGATTTACCGAAGCAAATGCTGTGTAGATCCACATTGAATGGTGCCACAGCCATCGTGCCAGCTGAAATATTGAAGCTGGCTATGCTATGTTTTCTTGTTAAACTGAAAAATTAATGTTTGATTAATACGTATGTGTACATGTAATTATGTATAAAGCTTGACTTGATAATAAGTATGTAAGCTGTCCGTCAGTAGAGTGCATAGAGTGTAGAATTTCAGCTGACACAACAAGCTCATAGCTACAACTGTTTTCAAATATCTTTATATTTTCCTTAGTTTTTCCTGTACCGCTTCTGATATATTTCCTTAATTGTACTATGTAGTTAAACTATATGTAATAATGATCAGTTGTACCAAATGTTTCTTGTGCATTAATTATGTGAGCTAATTCCATTTGAAGACAAAACTATGCCTAGTACCCTCTGCCCGGGTGGTTTAACAGCGCGTGTGTTTTGTGGAAGAATCTATCCTCTATTAAAATAACAATTGTCTGTCTATGAGCTTGACCTTGACCTATCCTGTAATCATCTGTGGTCGTTGGGGCACCTCTGACGATAATCTCACAAGGTGTTTTCACCTTTGTCGGTCTTTTTGTTGCCATTTGTGATTCGTAGAAGTCGATGCCTGTCCATTCTCTGATGTTGTCATACCAGTTCTTTTTGTGCCTGCCTCTCCTTCTTTTTCCTCTCACTGTGCCTTACAGGATGGTTGTTGCTAGGCATGTAGGTCTTGTGCCGTGTCCTTACTATCTTAGTTTGCGCCTTTTGATTGTGATCAGGATGTCTTCGTGGTGTCCGATGTTTTGACTGATTATCTTTCTGACTTCTTCATTGTTGATATGGTATGTGTACGAGATGCGCAAGATGCTTCGGTAACGTCTCATCTCCAAAACTTGTATTCTTCTTTTTAATTTGCATTTAGGGTCCATGTCTCGCAAGCGTTTAGTAAGATCGATATGACAAGTGCACGCAGCAGTCTTATTTTGTTTTTTATGATGGTGTTGTCGTTTTTCCACATTGGTTTTAGTCTTGCCATTGCAGCTGAGGTTTGTGTAATTATGTAGAGGATTTCTGATTTTTCATACTTCGTCTGATAGCGTTGCATCGAGATATTCGAAGTTAGCAACGATTTCTAGTTATTTCCCATTGACGAGTAACCGTTCTTGTGTGCGATTTCAGTTGTTAGTCATGAGCTTCGTTTTCTCTTTATTAATTTCCATCCCATAGTCTGAAGAGGTATTGTCCAGGTATGTCACTATGCGTTCGAAGAAGATGCTGAAGAGTGTTGGAGAAAGAGAACAACTTTGTCGTAACCCGACTGTGGTGTGGAACAATTCCCATACGAAACTGTTGAGAAGAACCGCGCTACTGGCCTTTGTATACAGTTGATCAATTACATAAATAAGGTTAGGGCTGATGTTGTACTTTTTCGTGGTTGCCCGGACAGCTGAATGCCATACGCTTTCAAAAACTTTCTTAAAATCGATGAAAGCTTTTCCCCTATTTAGGCATTTGACAGCTGCTTCTACGTCCTTCTAATTTCGAAACTTTGTTGCATATTATTGTGAGTGCATCTAACATGGCTTCTCCTCCAGCTTTTATTAACTCCGATGGGATGTTGTCAATTCACGCTGGTTTCCCCATGTTTGGAGATTTGACAACTTTTATTGCTCACGTAGTATTGGAAAGTCATCAACTTCGTCGACTGTGGGCAATTTAGAATGTTAGGATCTCCGTTTGACTGGTGGTTGTAAATGTATGAGCAGTATTATGTCCATTTGTTACTGATCGACTTTCCTTATGTGAGCATTTTCCCAGCCGTGTCCTCTATGCAACTGTTTTGGCAGTATTTTCTTCGTGAGGTTGTTAACAATTTCGAATGCCCTTTTGCTGCTGTTCTTGTTGATGTTATTTTCTATTTCGCTGCATTGCTCTTCAATCCAGTTTTGTTTCGCTTTCTTCATACCCCTCTTTTTTGCGCTGTTAACCTCTCTGTACTTAGTAGCACCGTCAGTGGTGTTCTTTTCTTTCTTCAGCTGTCTATGTTTATTGCACATTTTTACCAAGGATCCTGTGACCCAGGGTTTCTTTTTTCTGGCGATTTGGTCCAAGGATCTTACTGGCTGTATATGACACTGTGGTGTTGAAATTGTTTGTCATAGTTTATACATCTTCATCGGTTAAGATAAGTGGAGCAAATTTCCTTGCTGTCATTGCTTTGAACTCTCCTATAATTTTGTGGTATTTGAGTTTTGGTCCAGATCAAATTTTATTCTGGTGTTCTCCTAATCTTCTTCAGCCGAAGTCGAAAATTCATCATTATCATTTTTGTTTCCAACATCTGCTCCAGAGAAACTGAGTAACATCCTAGTACAGTGTATTTAATGTTCTTATGTACAAGAAAATATACACAAAATGTGTGTTGGTTTTCTTCTCCACTGAAAACAGAGTGCGTCCTTCTTCAGTATCTTTTTCTCCGCAATACTTCCATCTGTGTTCGAATATTCCAAGAAGGTGTCAGTTGTACCTTTCCATCTCGTGGGTCAGTTCTTTTAACTTCCCTGTCGGTCATAACGTCCTTACTTTCCATGATGCTATTGCAATGTTGTATCTTCCACGTATATTTTAAGTTGATGTTTTACCAAGAGTAAACTTGTTGGGTCTACCCTGATGAGTAGCGAAGAACGCGGTCATTGTTAACCCGGCTGCTACCGATCCGGTATGGGTCTTGATTGGTTGGTTATCATTTTGGTGTATCTAGAGAAATGTCAAACCTGGCGGGGCCCATTCCTCTCCAGGCGGCCATCTCCTCGTTAGCCTGAATCCACACGGAAACAGTTGCCCGGCCAGCACCACTAGGAGGTGCGGATGGTTTGTGTGAGCCAGGAATAACAGCAGGCTACTAATATTCACTTGTCATATCCTCACCCATTACACACTGAAAGGAGTGAGAGGATCTTGCTGACATTGTTGGTTGCAATGTCACGGGTGCATCACATCTTATAGACCACATAGGCATGTATGTTTGTGACCGTGGCTAAAATCCCCCAGTGTATGATATTCCCCTTAGACACTTGTAACAAAATGTTTTGCTCTTCCGTCCTCATCATGTTTACGTTTGAATTACAGGGATCCAATGATTAATGTTGCATTTCCTATCATTATATTTCATCAAACTGCTTCTTTGCAATCTTCGTCCATTTCTATTTTTTTTGTAAGCTTGAATTGATTATCTAATATACGAAATAACTCCAACTCCCCCTTCTTCCTATTGTGTCTTTCCTAATCATTATATAACCTGTTATTTAGTTATTTACTAATTCAACATTGTTTATGCTTTCATTGGCCCACGGTTAAAAATAATAAGTGTTCGTAGGTATTAGCTTTCCTATTTTGAATGTAAATTATAAATAACTAATATACATGCGGTCTCTTGCATTTTCTTTTCATGTGTTTATCCAATGAGTAGAATAACCTTCAAAAACAGAACACACACACAAGCACACACTACAGTATTATGGCGACGATTTGGAAAATAAATCATGTTCCCGCTCGTAGCATACAACCAAATGCTTGCGATAAAGAGTTCGACACCTTCACAGTTTAGTATATCATTGTATATTCTCATGCATTTGCCACGGACCACCTGCGAAACTACTTGAAATTGAAAACGTGTATTACGGGGAAGTGGCTTGTGCATAACTCATCCACAGTCTTATTGGGGGTAAATCAAGAAATATCCAATAGCACTGACAACTAACTACCACGCCGCACAAGGCTTATTAATGTGCATGCAATTATCTAGAGTACAGCCTAATACAGATGTGACATATAATATTGATATATTGAAATGTGACTAAACTACACATTATGCGACGTACGCGGGGCGCATTAGCACAGTGGTGAGTCCGTCTCACTATTAAGTTGTATTGCATAAGCTAAATTTATTCTAACGCGCTCGTGTATTCTAATACACTCACTGCTCAAATGCGTTTTAATAAGCCACAATATTTTTAAAAACATAATTTGACCATTAACTGTGTAGGAATTTCGACCTTGTTATTCACCTTTGTCCACCTATCAGAAAGAGGATGTATGTATCTATGCATGTATATATATATATATATATATATATATATATATATATATATATATATATATATATATATATATATGTATGTATGTATGCATGTATGTATGTGTGTATGTATGTATATATATTATGTAGTGTATATGTATGTATGTATGTATGTATGTATGTATATATATATATATATATATATATATATATATATACATACTTATGTATGCATGTACGTACGTATGTATGTATGTATGTATACATGTATGTATGTATGTATGTATGTATATATGTATGTATGTATGTATGTATATAGCAGGCTTGTTAACAAATGCTGTCAATACCAGGAAAAGTTTACTGCCATATGATACTGAACCGAATCCGATATATGGTTGACGACGAATAAGCAGGCTTTATAAAAAGCTCTAGAGAGAAATGTCAAGAATACCAGTTACCCCTCGTAATCCGTTTCATAGACTTCGCCAAAGCATTCGACAGTATCCACAGACCCTCCATGTGGAAAATCTTAATAACATACGGAATACCGCGAAAGATTGTATCAGCAACCGATAAAATATATGAACACTAGACATGTTGTGTAAAGCAGAAGATGTCTACAGTGAGAGTTTCCAAGTGGTGTCAGACAACCCTGCAAACTCCCCCCCTTCTGTCGCAGCTTCACTAGAGCCACGTTAGCCAAACCGTTTCTAGTTTTGTCTAGTTTGGCCTGTTTCCACCCCCACGACGGGTTGGACTTTGGGGATATATAAGCCCATCATGGGCGGGACTTCCATCCTCTTGACGAACATTCGAAATTCACTCCGCGAAAAGTTCACCAGTTCTCGATTAGATGTTTGATGTAACATCAAATAATGTAATACTTTGTTTATTTCGCCGAAACTACATATACACGTTGCACAAACGAGTTATCATGTCGTACTTTCTATCAAGACAACACAAGTAACCCACACTGCCTTCCCCTACAAGACAACGTTTGAATTTTTAAATGATTAAGACATGGTGGTTTTGATCTTTTTTATTTTTTAGATAAAGACAGATGTTTTAATTAAAATAAATTATGATTCCCATGACCACACAATAGATGAATATTGCTGTAACTTATATTTAAGTAGGGTGTTCAAGAATACGTAAACATTAATAACAGTCATTATTAATGAGTTGGAATTGTAATCTTCAATGTCACACTCCAATGTGGAAAACGCACGCACGCACGCACGCACGCACGCGCAAGCACGCACGCACGTATGCCCGCTCTGCGAATAAAAATCACAATTTCTTCCAAGTCTGCAAATAAGACTTATCCTTATCACAATAATCAGGGCAGCTCTATGAATAACTATTACTCTTTTGGTAATTAGCAAAGCTACTCTGCGAATAATGTATTAGCCGTTGAACAGCTTAGTCCTTCGAGTATTTGGAGCAGTTCGCCAGGAGGCGCTACAACCGCAATAGTTCAACGAATATGCAGCGATTATGATTAGCGCATTATGCCAAATCACACATTTTGCCTAGTGGCGCATATTATCGGTAATTTCCGCCTTTTATTGAATATCGTTTGAAACACGATCAGTGATTGGTCAACAGCTGAGCATCAACCACTTAGATTTCTTTCAGTGTAAACAAATGTTTAATATGACTTTTACTTTACTTTCTGAATAAACAATGTCTTCATGTGTCTTTAAATGCCCTTGACACTAATTGAAGTCCATGGGCTGGGGACTTCGCAGTCGTCGACCGCTGGAACAAGGCTGGAAAAAAGTGATTACGCCTATGAACCATCCAGTGGTTGACAGGTATGTAACATAATTCCATTGCGAAGCCCCTAATGAAAGAATGGTGCCCATAGCAAACATATAACAGTTAATTATGTAATTGCGGCATCACCCAATTATATTTGCTTGCATTAAAAGCGTAAATAAAACATGTTTATTGTATAACATCAAACGTTTTCATCCATTATCGCTGTATCATCCCATTATAGCAACTGTAGAGATCGGTCGTATTGCTAACGCAAGTGGACTCGTTCACGAAATCGGAATCATTAATAATGTTGTCTGTTGTAGCGGCAGCCTTTCATGATCTCGCGACAGTCGCATCTCGTCGAGACGATCAAGTCGTTAGATGGACGACCGTCGTAAAGCTAATAAGCAAAGCGCAATTTGACTACATTTCATAACACAGCGAATACATGAAAATATCCATACAAATAGGATAAAACATGATTGTGTCAAATGCATTATGTATGATATTCCATTATTAATAAACAATACTTCGAATCACATAAGGAACACAATTTTAATACATAGCTTACATGGATTTACTAGGCATGCCAAAATGTGCTTTCCACAAAACTAGAGAGAAGAGTGCTCTATGCAATTTTTTTACATTTGTGAACATGCTTAATAATTAAATTATAAAAGTGTTTAATAGTTCGTTACTTTTATTAATTAATGTATAAACTGTACTGTAATTAGTATGTCAGATGTAAACGTATATATTTGTCAGATTCTAAATTAAGTCAATTTATTTACCCTTTGAGATTTTGTCATCATATAATGATAAAATAACTGAAATATTTGTCAAATCTGTTTTGGAGGTTATGCACTTGTGTTATTGTTATTTGTCGAAAGAGCTTCATTAAGCTAAATGAACTTTGCTGAATATTATAATGCTGTGATGTCACAATACTTTAATTGTATTAAATTTGCGTTGCATATTTTAGTTTACAATACATGTAGTATTTGTTATTTATTGACGCATGTTACTTGAGCTGTACATTTTCACTGTATTGACAACCATACTCTTTAATCTGTGGTTCAAATATTATAATTCCGATCCCGATTCCGATAGAGCCGTAATGAATTAGGCATCTGCTTACACGAGCCTAAGATGGAGGGTCAGTGTTTAGAGATATCTCGAAAAATCACGATGAATGGAGACGACTCATCGAGTGGGCGGAAGAGACTAAGTGATGCAGCCCCCTCCTCTCAAGACCCCAAGGTGGAAGAAGAAGAAATGGCGAGGATGTGGAATGCTCAAAGTGCATGCGCTGCATGCATGAATGCGTGTGTGAGTGCGTGCGTGCGTGCGTGCGTGCGTGCGTGTGATTGTGTACATGTGTATATGTGTGTGAATACGTAATTTGTCCGAAATGATCAACACTAGGGGAAAATGTGACTATATAGTGTCCCTTGTCTATATGGTTGGGGATCCCAAGAAGCGGGTCATTCTAAAATGTTGTGTCTTTGCTCGAATACAGCGAGATAAATGTGGAAGAATAAATTATACTTCCTGGGAATACCTTGAGTGAACTCTACTGGCTCGCCGAAGGCCGTGCTGGCTGGGAATACCAGGGATGAACTCTGGTGGGTCGTCGAAGACCGTGCCGGCTGGGAATACCAGGGATGAACTCTGCTGGTTCGCAAAAGACCGTGCTGGTTGGGAACACCAGGGATGAACTCTGGTGGGTCGTCGAAGGCTGTGCTGGCTGGGAATGCCAGGGATAAACTCTGGTGGGTCGTCGAAGACAGTGCTGGCTGGGAATATTACGAATGAACTATGGTTACTCGCCGAAGAACGCGCTGGCTGGGAATACTTATGCACTCATTTATAAATTAGTTACTCTTTACATAATAGTAGTAGGCCATATAAGTTATTTTACTGTAGTAGTACTGTAGTTTTAATTTATGATTATGTCCTTCATATTTACCTTGTTTATTTACAAACATAACTTTAAACATGATGTACATGCACCTTTTAAATTTTTTATATTTTAAGTCATATTTTTGTCTTAATTTATTTATTTTCATTGGTTGTTTTACTGTGCCAATTGTATAATTCAACTGCTATAGTTGCCATTTTAATAACATTATTATAAATTATTATACCAGGGATGAATTCTGCTGGGTCGTCGAAGACCGTGCTGGCTGAGAATACCAGGGATGAACTATGTTGGCCCTCCGAAGATAGTGCTGGCTGGGAATACCAGGAATTAACTCTGCGGGCTTGAAGAAGACCATGCTGGCTGGGAATACCAAGAAAGCATTAAGTTTACTAACCGAAGACCGTGCTGGCTGGGAATACCAGGAATGAACTATGCTGGATCGTCGAAGACTGTGATGGCTGGGAATACCAGGGATGAACTCTGCTGGGTCGCCAAAGACCTTGCTTGCTGGGAATACCAGGAATGAACTATGCTGGATCGTCGAAGACTGTGGTGGCTGGGAATACCAGGGATGAACTCTGCTGGGTCGCCAAAGACCTTGCTTGCTGGGAATACCAGAAATGAACTATGCTGGGTCGTCGAAGACTGTGGTGGCTGGGAATACCAGGGATGAACTCTGCTGGGTCGCCGAATACCGTGCTGGCTGGGAATACCAGGAATGAACTATGCTGGGTCGTCGAAGACTGTGGTGGCTGGGAATACCAGGGATGAACTCTGCTGGCTCGCCAAAGACCGTGCTGGCTGGACGAGATGTGTTGTCTCCTAATGCGCCCAATTATTAATGATTAATTAAAGTAGGCAAATAGGCAATGGCGTTTTACGACTTGTTATAAACATACGTTATGTTATCTGTTCACTGTGCAGAATATATTGTAATTACCATCGCTACTTTGCAAAAAGTTGCATGCAAAACTCGAACAACTGTACGTCTACTTACGTTATTATACGATTGGAGGGTAACACAGATGTGTCAACCACTAGACTAAAAGTTATGTTGCGACAGTGATTACGTCATTACACTATGTTCTTGCCAAAGGTCAGATTGAGACACGTATGCCATCAGAGGGTATTGTTTCTTTAATGAAGACACAATCTATGTTGCCAGTTTCGAGTGTAATGCAAAGGCCGTTTCAATAACTTTACTATTATTTTGCTAGCGTGTGTTGCTACTTCTCCTTAGTCAATGTGTATTTCCGCCGCACAAAACACTTTCAGGGGTTCATCTACGATCCCCGTAAGGGGCACCATTGTGTAGAAAGGATTCTTATCAAACATAAACATCACAACAAAACTTGCAACTTTCCGGTCGCAGATATTGAAAGCGATCTTGAATTAGTCAAATTAAATTTGACTTTGAAAAACGCAAATGCCTGAAGTTATTTCGCGGACGTCGCAACACTAGCTAGACTAAAACTATTCTGGATATAGAAACACATATCACTATCAGCAAAAAGTTCGGTTAGCGAGGGCTATGATTGAATCATTATTCATCCATGGGTTCGAAACATCGGACTGTGAATCGAGAAAACCCCGGTTCAATTCCACCTTTTGTCGTTTGAAGCTTGAGAAATTTCTATCACTTGTTTAAGTTCACTCAGTAGTATAAATGAAAAGGCTATAGTCAGTAGTAATCGAACGGGTAGTCGTCGCGCAATAATTGCAGTGTGACTGAATGCTTCCCAGAGAAGTTGAGTTGGTGTTGGAATGAACAGGTGGTGAAGTGTAAAGCACCTCTACAGTTTCCTTTCTGTGCCTTCCAAACACATACAGCATCACCAACCAAGAAGTCCGTATTTTCATCGCTTAATCAATTGGCCTGCACCAAACACTTCTGACCATAGTGATAAGACATAACTTGCAATTACTTAGTGATGTCATGGGATCGGCAGGCCTCTCCAAAACAATTGTGAAAAACACTGTACGAAGAGCATATGAGACTGAAAATGTGCCCAACATTCAGCCGCAATCAATGTATATGTGAAGGCGAAGTAAGAAAGATGTTCAGTGCGAACTCTTTCAACCGTGACGTATTTTCATTTGGACATAAATAAATTTATTGTACTTGATAATAAGCACAGGTGAAATGTGTCCACCTTCTTCATATGTCGAATATATAAAGCTTATGACCAGTGCTTCAAAAATGGTAAGGGCAAATCAGCTGTGACGGAACTACATGTTTCACAATAGAAATATGGAGTGGTCCTAATCTGTGTAACACCATCCATATACGATTACGCACAGTTTACATAAACACTCAGAAGAGTCTGGAAACAATTATCTTTATTGGATATTACATATAAAACAGGCGACAACGCTTTAATAATTAATATACAATAACATCGTCGTTGCTTCGGTGAACGAAACTAATGGAAATTAAACATGATAAGATTTATTAATATGTTTATAGCCCACTAACGTTCTCCAGAGCGATCTGTAAATGCCTGACTCACTGATAACTGGCTTATATTGACCATGATCATGGGTTGTTCGAATTTGTCTACGACGACATTGGTCGAGAAAATGTTGCTGCGCTGTCTGATGATCGCCACCGTGTACGCTGCCCAAGGCCCTGGCTCACACACCACCGTGTACGCTGCCCAAGACCCTGGTTCACACAACACCGTGTACGCTGCCCAAGACCCTGGTTCACACACCACCGTGTACGCTGCCCAAGACCCTGGTTCACACAACACCGTGTACGCTGCCCAAGACCCTGGCTCACACACCACCGTGTACGCTGCCCAAGACCCTGGTTCTCCCGTTCCTCAACATAGTAAGTAGTATGTTTGAGAAACATCACAAAGGAAGCTTGTCGCTTTTACTCCAAAAACGTTTTTAATAGTGTACTTTGGTTTGCACCTTGGGCTGGATGGAAGGAGGGAATAACTAGCTAGGACTGGTGGGGAAGTTCTTGTAGGAATGGTAGGAAGGAGCAACTAGGCTTGGAAGGAGGAAGTCTCCATCACATTGAGATCAACGGAAAACATTCCCTAAAAACCTTCATATTTATTTCAAAGTGCATTTCCATCTTAAATCCTTGTCGGTCCTTGTTGTAATGACTACTTTTGTACTTCCCCATTCATTATGAGGCTGAATGTATCAAGATTGGTGCACATTTGTGCTCATATTACTGATAACATATACGCTGATGGAGCTAATTATTACTACTATTACTATTATTATTATTATTGTAGTTATTGCTATTATTATTATTATTACTATTAGTAGTAGTAGTAGTAGTAGTAGTGGTAGTAGTAGTAGTAGTAGTAGTAGTAGTAGTAGTAGTAGTAGTAGTAGTAGTAGTAGAGCTGGCAGTGGGGTGCTGCTAAGGCTAGTTGCTTTGTGCTACTGGGGATGGTGGGTGTGTGTTACCATAGCTGGATAACAGTGATTATAATAAAATATTGTTTTACATCAAAGTCAAATTACAAATTAAAAATACAGGATAAACTTCCAAAAACATAAATATGAAGATGTGATAAAGTACTTAGCAAAGCTAGATTGCATTAATATGCTGAAAAATAAGAATACAATTGAATGTTTGAAAATTCTGAAATATGAAATTGAGAATATCATTGATATTTTTTCCCATGAATAACAAGGAAAACTAGAAAGAAGCACTTAGTGTACAAATAGCACGCAAATTATGTGGATGGTTTATAGGCGTACAAGAAAGGATGAAGATTTCACAAATTACAAAGAGACACTTTGTGGAGCTATGGACGAAATTATACAATCTAAAAACGTTCTGAGCAAAAATTTGCATACAACATAAAACATGACAGCAAGAGTTTTTTATGCATATATTAGGAGTAAACAAAACGTAAGAGACAAGGTTGGACCACCAGAAGACAATGCTGGAAATATAATATCACAAGTTTTAATGGCGGAAAACCTAAATGGATATATCTGTTATGTGTATACTATATAGGATATTAGTTCATTACCAGTTCAAGATGCTTAATTTCAGGCGGATACATCGGACTATTTAGGTCACTTAATTGTAACTCCAGAAATGGTAGTTAAGAAAATAGAGGCAAAGAAGGACAATATATAATTCCTCCAAAAGTATTAAAGGAAACAGATTAGTATACCACTTGCAAGAGTGTCCAACGTGTCATTAAAAGAAGGAGCGGTTCCTCTTGAATGGAAATAACCAAACATTATACCATTATTTAAAAAGGGATCGAGAAATATGTCAGATGATTAGAGACCAGTAAATTTAGAATCAGTGATTTGTAAATTATTAGAAAGGTTAATTAAATACCACATGGTGGACTTCCTTGTTAAGCATACATTATTAAACATAGATTCCTAAAAGCGAAGTCGTGTATAACAAATATGTCATATTTGTTGGAAGAAATCACTAAGTGGATAGACGAGGGACCAACAGTGCATATTATGTACTTAGATTTTCAGAAAGCTCTTGACATAGCGCCACATTAAATATTACTGCTTAACATAAAACTCCCTGGCATCAAGGATTGTATAACCGACCTGATAAAATATTATTCTTTTGTAGCTTAAAATGGTAATACAATTATTTGGTTGATTAGGAGAAAAATAACATACAAGGATAAAACACTGCGTCTCATCAATGTATGGCCATTACGTACGGTTAAGTGAACGTCAGCAGAGCAGTGGTTGGTCAAACCCTGCAGGTAGTGATTCAGTTGGTTGCAATACCGTTTTGATGGCTGCTGATGTTTCTAGCATGCATTCGTTTTCCACATTTCCAGTCTGGTGCTACTGACGGCCCGTTATGATGCAGCAGAAATCATGTCGGGCAGGGTTAAGCTTGTTTGCATGTGTTGAAAATGCTCTTACAGGACATGCGTATTCGGCAACAGAATAGTAAAGGGCCAGGCCGCTGGACCTTAGTGTCGGTAATCTGCTTCCCCATTTAGATTTGGTAAGTTTACGGATGATGTTGTTCGTGCATTCAACTTCTGTTTAGCGTTACGGATGCGTGTTTTGTATCAGAGTGTTCTGTCAGGATGGACACCAAGGTACACTGGTGTTGACGTGTTATCCAGGACGGTAACTTTCCTGCTTCCTTCGAGCTTAGCGTATCTGTTCCTCAGATGGAAAGCACACGAATGGGTCTTCGATGCTTTTGCGCCTAGGTAATTAAGCTTGTAGTATGTTGTCGTGGTTATTAGCTTGTAGCATGCTGTCACGCTGACGTAAGCGCTGCTTCTTAAATGAAGTTGCGAGTTACGAGGTGAATAAGTTGATAATTTATTTATATGTTGAACACCAATGGCGCCTGTACACTTACCTGTGGTAATCCGTTTCGTAGTCTTCGCCATCTGCCCTTCTGCAATTTAGTACTACGACAAATCGCTGGTTTGAAGCATATTGCATACGAAGTCGGTTAGATGAAGGTCGCCAGTCATTTCTAGCACCTTTGCGATGAGGCGTGGGTGATGGTAACGTGTGCTGCCGATAGGTCGACGAAGCTCCGGTGATTAATTCTCTTTCAAAGCCATCTTCGATGTGTTCGGTCAGAGTGAGCAGCTGGTCCGTGCACGATAAATATCTATATGCATATATATATATATATATATATATATATATATATATATATATATATATATATATATATATATATATATATATATATATATATATATATATATATATATATATATATATATATATATATATATATATATATATATATATATATATATATATATATATATATATATATATATATATATATATATATATATATATATATATATATATATATATATATATATATATATATATATATATATATACATATACATATTTACATATACAATCATAACGCTTACTCTTTTTTTCATGTAATGCGTGTATTGTAATTATTATATTCACTAATGTAATGTATTTTAATAATTTATTTATTTGTTTTATTGTAAACATATTTGATTCCATTTTTAGAGATATGTGGTGTCAAAATTAATTTGAATTGATTTGATTAAGACGTGCTTAGGGCTGTTTGCTTGGTGCTGTTTGCTTGGTGAAACATTTAGTAACTGTTGTTTAGCGACTTGGCTTGTTGTAGAGTTGTAGTTTTGTAGAGTTGTTGCAGAGTTGTTGTAGAGCTGTTGTAGAGTTATTGTAGAGTTGCTGTATAGTTGCTTTGCCTTTCGTGGATCGCTGCCAAATTTCCCTATCGTTGCCCAAGCCTTTTTGCTACTGTGTGTCATGTCCATAGATTCAGTGAGAATCTGCTTTACGGCGCGTCCCTGAAATAGTATTCATCAGTTCCTCTCCCGCCTCGATGATATCCTCAGCAAAGGGATCTGATTCATAATTATGTATGTATTGTTCATACATTCAGACCAGGAACGTAGTTTCTCCTACATCCGCGAGGGATGTTCTTCCTTGTTGTCCTTCGTACGGCATCCACGAACTGGGTTTCTGCTGTCGGTTGTATGCATTTAATGTGTGCATCTAGGTGTTTCGCATAACGGTGCCAGACAGTCTAATTTACAATCTGCATTTTGGGGTGAATCATTCAGAGTATGTTGTCTATTTTGCTATGCTATAATTCAGTTTCATATTTTAAGTACTGGATTATTTATGGGCATCTTTTTTATAATTCAACCTTAACATACATATTTAGTGATACAATTCAACGAAAACAGAATACGTCAATCTTGATGAATCATAGTTCAAACGTTTTATCACTATGCTAACTAATATTATTGTTCGATATTTGGAGTGCTTGGATGCAGTACCATTTATATCCATTTTAATGAACCCTGAATATAAAGTTATGGTAAGTATTCTTCTATTGAACGTCACAATAGCTGTTATGTTGGAGCACATAATTTGTATTTCGTCACCGCTTACTGTTTCCAGACACATACATCAGAGCATCTGTGAAACAGCCACTCGACAATACAACGCCTCATTCAAAAGACACTGACAAGGATGTGAAAACAGACGAGGACGACATGGCATCGGTGACAGAGTCAGTCCACAACACAACGCCTCAGACAGACAATAATGGCAAGGCTGCTACTACGGACATGGACGACAGCGCATCAGTATCGGAGCCAGTTGACAGCACAACGCCTGATTCAGAAGAAACTGGCAAAGTTGTGAAAGCAGACACGAACGACACAGCTTCAATGACAGAGTCAATCCACAACACAACGCCTCAAACAGACAATACTGGCAATGGTGCGACTACATACACTGACGGCAGAGAATCAATAACAGAGTCTCTCCAAAACACAATGTACCCATCAGTCAATTCTATCAAGGATGTGATTACATACACGGTCACAAGGACATCAGTGACAGAGTCTCTGCACAACGCAACACCCAAATCAGTCAATGCTGGAAAGTTTGCGAACACAACTGATGAGAATGTACGCAACAAAGCAAATATTCCAAGCACCACGACTACTGCATTGACTGACACAGAGGACACGTACAGTAATAACAACCCGACAACATCTACTGAAAGAACCACATATAAACATCGAACGGTAAACGAACTCGAAGGCATGTTCTACGACAGACGATTCAACACATCTTGCGCACACATGTGTGATAATTCCTTGCGCTCGAATTCAGGCAAATGCTTTTGCGACAGAGCGTGCGTCCATTTCGGAGACTGCTGTATTGACTACGAAGCATCCTGTTTGTCTGGTCCAGAGGTAACGCGCAACAATTACGGATACATTTTACGAATTCGAATGTCACCTACTGCCAGATGTGTCTATATTCACCTAAAACATCAATGGCTAGGGAAAGTAGAATTAATGGTTGTGTCGTCTTGCCGGAATATGACAACCGCTGGTACTATAATAATTGATCTCTGCGAAAGACCGTCGGTGATGAACAACTCACATACCACAGACATTCCAGTTATATTTCGTGACGTCATCTACCGCAACCAGTATTGCGTAATTTGCAATAATCCTGGCGATAATTTCACTGATGTGACGACGCCTGGCGTGACCTTTAACTGTTCGAACACAACCGGAACCGACTATTGGCAGCGCTCCGACCAAGATACCAGATACGACCAAAACATTTCCAACTGCGAAATTAAGTTCGATTTCTCAAATGTGAAGAACTTTGAGGACATATATTTCCGCCACACCTGCTCGAAGAGATTTCACCCAGCACACGTCTGCAACGCTGATATAACTGAGCCACAGTTTGATTTCGATTACTTAAGATCGACCTGTCAAAAATATCGGGCTGTAATTTTTCACACGCCTTCACGAACATTTTACAAAAATCCACACTGCGCCATGTGTAACGGCGTATCAGACCCATTGAACGTGTACTATACTATCGCGGTGATACAAAAAAAAATGGTATCCTTCTTACGGATTATCATGCCCGTTCAGTTGATTGACACATTTACTCCGTGCGCTGGCGATAGCTTGTACGACCACAAGACTAAATTATGCATCACACCCACGTGTCCTCGTGGTCATGTGAGGCTGCGAAACAAACGTTGCGCGAGACTGAATTTGACTGTGCCTCAGATGTTGTCAGGGAAACGTGACAGTAGAGTACATATCGTCATATCGACCGAAAATAAAGAGTTGGAACACTTTGATCTCGAACATATTATCAAAGACATTGATGTTGATGTTGTTGGAAATTTAACAAGACAACAAACATGCGATATCTTTAAAGTGTGGAACAATTGGGATCAGTTCATTTCCAACATATCAACATGTTGGATTCAAGAAACACTGTCCACAAGTTTCGCTGATGTGGTGTCTAAAGTACAGTTGTTTGCTACAACAATCGGGTTCTTCTTCTATAATCCAAAGCAAATCGACATATTTGTGTTCAATCAAGACGCTAACGATTCATCGGGTGTCTGTTTACAGGGATCAGCAAAGATTCGGCACGATTTAGTCTTCTTGGGTAGCAAAGCGGTTCCAAATAAAATTCCGTCTACATTTCTGGTTGTGAGTACGGCACAAATATACGAGTTTACTGAAACACCTGTTATTATGTCGTGGCGTTACAATGACACATGGATCAATAGTCAGGCAGCCCTGGTTTGTGAACCAGATATCTTCAGTTGTGATACGGTCACGTTTCAGGCGAACGAATACATCGACATGGGTGAGTCATTGGTGGTGTACAATGGGACATCGCAAGAAGTGCACATCCGCGAGAGAAATGTTCTGAGACTGGAATCGAATGCGATCGTATTGTGTGTGTCAGTACTTTCTAATCTGACCGGGATTCTTGGTTACAATCACGACAGCAAAACAGCTGATTCTACTGTCCAGAATATACTTACATTGATCGGAAACACTTTGTCAATGGCGTGTCTCGTAGGTACGATGATCACTTACTGTATGTTCGAAGAAATTCGCACTCGAGCAGGGAAATGCATAATGAATCTATGCGGAGCGTTGTTCTTTGCTCAGCTATCTTTCCAAATGAGCAGAACTTTCATGTCGTATCGTGAGGTTTGCGTCGCCGTGGCCGTCTTCCAACACTACACTTGGCTAGTTGCTTTTCTCTGGATGAATGTACTTGCCTACGATACGTCGTGCGCATTTGCTGATCTGAAGCAATATAACGGTGTTCGCGATACATCTCGTCTTCGTTGTTTTGCCGTATACGCCTGGGGACTGCCAGCTGTCTTTGTCGCCGTCTGTCTGGGTATCGACTTCGGCACGAAGCTACCTTTCACCTATGGAAACAAGATGATATGTTGGATCTCAGGTCACCGAGCCATTGAATATTACTTTGCAACTCCTCTAGCCGTAGTGATTACAGCCAATGTAGCGTTGTTTGTTCGCACCGTCGTTGCTCTAAGACGTGCCTTGTCAATGTCGAGCAGAGCGCGACCACCGAAACAACAACGCAAGATGTTCGTCATTTACATACGGTTGACCTCATTGATGGGCTTCACGTGGCTGTTCGGTTACTTAGCAATGATCGACGTTCTACATTTCTTGTTGTACCCGTTCATTGTGTGCAACACTTGTCAGGGTGTCTGTATTTGTGTTTCTTTCATGCTGACGCCGACCGTCCGAAAACTCTTGCGAGATTGGCTCCTCTCAATAGCGCTATAATTAATATCACCTACTATTACTATCGCATACACATCAGACAACATCAACCCTTTCTTCCATCCCTGTCATTTACAAAAAATAACGTTGTATCCTTCATGGTTTAGATCTGCGTCCGATATTTCCTGGTGCGCTCATCTTTTTGTTACACGTACTAAGTCTTGGTTCCCTGCAATTGCAATACACTGCATCTCGTCCAGCTTGTTTAGTAGACTTCTTCCCATTCAGTGTTCCTTCCACTTTTTTGCTGCTCGTTTGTGCTCTCTGTGTTTATGGATATATTGATGCTAGTGCTACCCTTTCCTGCCAAAACCTTTACTTTTATGTTGCCTTGGTGGATTAGCTGCCCTTCCTGGGGGTGCCA